>JASPKZ010004220.1:1552500-1635000 GCA_030220185.1 Diploptera punctata | reverse complement strand
TGGGACCGGTACCCACCCAGCATCATGAGGATTTTGGGTAGTTACAATAAGTAGCGACTCGAGGCTGAGTAAACCAGCTGTAACAGTTGGGGGACCCGTCATACTGACCACATGTCACTCCTATTGTCATGATGATCGTATATCTCTATGATTAACACATGTAGATGTGAGACCAGCAGCCGGCTGGTAGTCCAATGACCTTCTAGGCCTGTCCCGTCATGCACTTTACTTTTATAGTGAGTTCAATAGTTAAAGGCATATACAGACGGGCTATGTTGATACTATTTCTACAAGAAAGAACTACGATACCGGACATCACCCCATTGGTGATGTTTGGCATGTAAACGTGCAAGAAATCAATTTAAATGGTTCTTTCCTAAAGAAACATCTTCAGCGAGGAATTTTTGATAAGTAAAGTGATTATTTCCTAAAGAAACATCTTAAGCATAGCCCGAATTCATAAGTCTTAAACCGTGGCATCAACTATAACCACAACTTGAAATAGGTAGGCTCTATGCCTATTGTAAAAATTATAAAATGCAATAGGCCTAGTCCTATAAATAATGTAAAAATTGCGTTAGTTATGAATAAGCCTGAAAAAAGATTAGTAACTAATTTCTATACACATTTTTGTACAAAATGCGTGTCTTTGTCGAGCGTCTCCACTGCCTGTTCGGAGCGGAGAGTGTGTATGTTCGACTCTCCTCAGTAATAGACCTGTTTACGTAACGTGTGGTTGTATCAGAATGCCGAAACAAAAATTGTGCAAACATGAGTCCATTCCTATACAAAGCGGACTGTACTAGAAGTCTGTCCCAAGTAGCGCGTGTCAAGTTAAGTTTGTAAACACAGAGGTCTAAGTACGATGCAGCCTAGCCTATAACCAATACTTTTTTTCAGCTCTAGTTATGAAATAAACCAAGAACAAAACTCATTTATTAAACACTGTAGGCCTACTATATAGTGTACACTTTTCAAAACTGTACGTAATCTCTCTTTAGAGCAGCTGTAATTTTTTTTACTTTCCTTTGTAGCCTAATCTCTGAGAATATATCTTATTACAGTCCAAAGGACATGTTAGCCTGACACGTTTAACGCATTATTCTGTAATAAATCGTCGTGGAGGATGAGCTACTTTTATTTTTTTCAAAACAAGAAGAACCTGTAAAAGTTTTGTCAGTAGAGTTAGGCCTTATATTAGGACCTAAACTGGAATGAACATCTTGGATCTATACTGATCGTTGTAACTATAATTCTACTGTAAAATATTAGGCTTTCACGACCGGTGTCTTGGTTCTGGTTTACTTCGTCTTCCGGGCTAAATGGCCGTGGTCCAGTTTTGTGAAATTCGACGTTTCGTCCACCACCGTGATAGACATCCTCAGGAGATTCTGCGTGCTATCTGTGAACTCCTGAGGATGTCTACGGCAGTAATAGACGAAACATCGAGTTTCAACAAAACTGGACCGCGGCTAAATCACAGAAGACAAACTAAAATATAATTCTACTGTTACAAGAACGTTATTCTTGCATCATTGTTAGTTTTTTGCATGACATATTGAAAATCAAATTATAGAATAATTATGGATATTAATAAGGGCAGTTGCAATGAAATTTTAGATAGTCCACTCGATTCTTAAAACTAGCGTCTTTGCCTACTGTATATAAAGTCTGTACTATATTTTTAAATATATGAAAAAGTGCGACAAAATAGTGCTAATAGTAGGCGTATGACCTTAAATCTTAAAATTAGGTAATATAGCCTGAAGGAAAAATTGCAATGTTTTAGTATAAACAATAGCTAATTGTATGCTCGTTTGGTCCCGCGCCATAGCAGAATGGTAAAGCCAAGATGCCTTGGCGCAGACATACGGGGCTTGCGTAGGTTCGAGTCTCCATGAGGGAAGGAATTTTCTCAAGGAATTTCGGTGAGTATGGGACTGGTGCTCATCCAGCTTCGTGAGGAATTTGGGTGACCATAGCAGTTCCAAGTGATTAAACCAGCTATAACGGCTAGGGGGTCCGGTATGTTTGATCACATTTCACCGCTTTACTGGCTGGATGATCAACACCTGTGATTAAAACATGTGGATGTGAGACCAGCTGCCGGCTGGTAGGACAAAGTTCTTCTAGGCCTGTCGCGCCATGAAGTTAGTTTTGTTTGTATACCCATTTGACATTAAAAGAATCGAATTAAAAATATTCCCAAATGTTACATAATGTAGCTAAATGAACTACAGTCAAGATGGTAAACTGATTTTACGCTCTATCTCACTTTCATCTGAAGAAAAAGCTTAGAAAATTGATGTACACGAGGTTGAGTGAGTGTCAGGCCCCTACCGTGCACGATGGAATGAAACAAAAGCAATATACACAATGGGAGAATTGAGTTCATCCAGTGTAACAAACAGATAAATCCTTAAGTAAATGTATTCTTTTTTTCTTGTCTTCTTTTCAAAACGAAATACCAAAACATTCAATTTAAAGACCTGAGATTTAACAAAAAAAAACTCACTAAATTTACTGCAGTACATGACTCAATTTTCTAACCGCAATTTCTAATCGAATGATCGCTCAAACATATCTTTTAATATTGCGTTACTGTTCTAGTGACATTATTCCCAGGCAAAAGTTTATATTTTTCTTCCCTTTTTCAATCATTTACTTCAATTTTAAACTGAGACGCAAGAATATCTAAGGTCATATCGGAAACAAGTTCTTCAATTGTTTATCAGTAGGCTGTGAATTTGTATTAACGTGGAGAAGACTACATAATATTTATCTACATGATTTTTAAGGGAAATCAGATATAACAGTTGAAATTTTGAGGAAGTGGCTGAATTCAAATACCTAGGAACAATAATCACAAATAGGAATGAGATGCACAAATAAATTAAACATAGGCTCAATTCTGGAAATGCGTGCTATTATGCATTGCAGAGACTCTTGTCCCAACTCCTTTCAAAAAACAAACTGAAACTATATAATACTATTATTCTACCAGTTATATGGGTGCGAAACATGGACTCTTACTTTAAGGGAGGAAAGGAGATTACAAGTATTTGAGAATAAAGTATTTGGGAACATTTTTGGACCAAAGAGAGATGAACAGACAGGTGAATGGAGAAGGCTACATAACAATGAACTACATGGTATTTATAGGAAGCCAGATATAATAAGAACAGTTAAGTCTCGTAGACTGCGATGGACAGGACATGTTGCACGTATGGGGAATGAAAGACTTGCATGGAAGCTTCTTGTAGGAAAGCCAGAGGGAAAACGCCCAGTTGGTAGACCAAGCATGAGGTGGGAGAATAACATTAACTATGGTTTGAGGGAAGTAGATTATACAGGGAATGATTGGAAAACATTAGCTCAGGACAGGGATGTATGGAGAGCGTATCTCCGCGCGGCCATGAATCTCGGGTTCGAGAGCACCAGTGAGTAAGTAAGTAAGTAAGTAAGTAACAGTTAAGTCTCGTAAACTGCAATGGGCAGGACATGTGGTATGAATGGGAAATGAAAGAGTACCATGAAAACACCTTGGAAGAAAACCAGAGAGAAAACGCCCAGTAGGTAGACGAAGAATGAAGTGAGGGGATAAGATTAACAATGTTTTGAAGGAAGTATATTAATCAGGGGACGATTGGAAAGCCATTATTATCAGTATAATCCTGATGTTATGTAGAGCTCTCATTTCCACGTGGCTATGAACTAACGGGGTCACATAGTGCCAGTCGCTTAATTAGTTACTCAACCCGTATAATATGTTTGTGCTATGTCACTGCTTTCGTCTCTTCAATCATCATCCCGGGATTAAACCTGTTGGCTCGTTCCGGTTTCATGAAAGCTAAAATTGTTAAAATTGTTCAGACCATCTTCTGGGCGGTCGACAAACATGTCTCCTTCCGCGCGGTTTATAATTTAGCAATAATTTTGGAAATCTTCCTTCTGGCATTCTATCAATATGTTCTTTCCAGTCGTTCCTATATTTAATTATTCGGTCTATAAGTTTGAAAATATTTAGTTCCTTTCTTATATCTTCATTTCTTTTCTTATCCAGCAGAGTATATCCTGCTATATTTACTTAAAAATCGCATCTCAGCTGCTTCCAATCTTTGTTCTTGTCTTTTAGTGATCGTCCAACATTCTGATCCATACATCAATAAAGGAACAGCCATTACTTTTTAAAATTTAATTTTTGTTTCATTTCTTGTATTTTTAAGGGTTTTTTCAATAGTGCCACACATTAGATTAAATTTATTTATTTTGTCACTATTATCTTCAATTTTATCATAGGATAAATTGAATCCTAGATATTTAAAACTGTTATTGATAAATAAGCTATTCCATTCCATCCCGAGGGCAGGACTTTCACTGCAATCATAGCATTTTTATGCCAAGCTTTGCAGCTTTACTAGGGAATAATATTTATGGTAGCTTAATAAGATATTGATAGACTTTAAATCAATTTGAGTATAAACCTACAAATTAATCTAATTACAGTTCCATCTGCAACGTTGTCTCTCTCCTCTCTCTCTCTCTCTCTCTCTCTCTCTCTCTCTCTCTCTCTCTCTCTCTCTCTCTCTCTCTCTCCTCTCTCTCTCTCTCTCTCTCTCTCTCTCTCCATGGCTAGATAGGTTTAGAAGGTCCTTAACCTAGCATTCGGTTGCTAGTACCACACCTATGTGTCACTCATAGTGTGGACGATCATCTAGCCAGTTTAGTGGCACAATTGATCATCATGTCAGATCACCCAGCCGTTATAGCGGGGCACCTGGAACCGCTAGTTATTGTAGCTACCTAAATTCCCCATGTTGCTAGGTGACCACCGATCCCATACTGGCCGATATTCATTGAGAAAATGTCTTACATCATGGGGACTCAAAACCAGCACATGTCTCGTATCTCTGTACCAAGGTATCTTGCCTTAAACTGCTCGGCTACGGCACCGGACTCATAACTCTGACATCCAAATAAAATTTATCAAAATTTATCATCAGACTGCGGGGAAATAGTACCGAGATGTGAAGTTACGAACAAACGAACATAGTTTGTTTACGAAATGCAAACAAGTGGCTCAGGGAATATCAAGATAGACGGCAAGCTGGTGATGCCTATTGCTCTGTGTACATGATATACTCCGCTTACTCTGACAACTGATACAAACTTATATATTCACAACTGTATTAATCGACCTATTGTTCAGCACTGAAATAAATAGTTACGTTGGCTATGTAAACTGTACATACTATGGTCGTGACGTGATTGCCGTACTCCCTCTGTTTCAGTCTACAGTTAAGGTGCACAGCGCTTGTAAGCATGCAAACACACTGTTTCCGTACTATCTTGCTATTCCCTTCTCAGTGTTAGGACCATCTCTTCCCCTGACACACGACTTTTCTTTTCCTTTTAGAACGACAGATATTCACCGATGCTGGGATTCTTGCAACCCAGGTAGACTCCTAAAATGTCTTTGTACTCTTCCATTTTATCAGTTAGACTCTAGATCTAAATCCCCATTTGAGGCTTTGAGGACATGTAGTGGAGACCAAGACGGTTACGTTTAGGATAGGAACTCATGTCCGGATATATACAGTTTTTCCGCTACAAACACGAAAAATACCACAATATATGTTCAACTCTCACTCAATTTCGGCACCAAAGACACTGCACGTTTTCTCAACTTGACCTCGCTAGACTACTACTATGGGGCCACATGAAATCCCTGATTTACGAAACACGTGGCATCCTAGGATGATTGTGGTACGGAGGTACCGTAGGACTATCTGTGTTAACATAGGCGGTCGTCACGTCGAGCCCCTCTTGTGGACTCAGACGATAAGCAGCTGACGTCAGATAGAGCAACGTGTGTTGTAGTATTTTGTATGTAGTGGGAAAACGTTATGTTTCGGGACACAAGTTCCTAAGCTAATCATAGGCCTAACCGTCCTGGTCCTCATTACACGTCTTAAAATTCTGTAATGGGAATTTAGTTACACCCTCTATATTTAATTCACTTTTTATAGGGCCTAATTTCATTTCATTTTTCATAGGTATGAAATTCCAACCCAACATTTTCTTCGTCGAGTTATAATAAGAAATTACCATGATCAGATGGGTCAGAGTATAATGACAAACATTTTTCTAATTACTCTCAAAGTTAGCACCGAAACCAGATATATGCCTAAACACAGTTAAAATAAAATTATTAAAAGAGAAGAGCATCAACCAAGAGTTAAATTAACGTCTAAACCGAATTTATATTACAATCCAGCCGGAATTTGAACTCACCGAATAAGATAATTTGCATCTCTTGAGATTAGTCATTATATTTTTTCTCAGTTTTAATTATCTTGACAGGAACTCAGAAGTAAATGATCGAAATTCAGAAATGTGCACAAAGCTTACATTTTTCACAATTCAGTAATAGCGGAAATAGAGTTATCATGTATAAAAAGAATACGAGATAAACTACAAATGCTATTCAAAATGAATATTATTTTTTTGTGTTGAGATTGCAGATTCCTTGCTGTGAGGAAGAGAAGAATCATTGAGGAACGTTACAAAGTAGATACCAGTAAACGATGACGTGATGGTGCGATTAGTTTCGGGTATTATCCTATGCAAGCGCCAAGTAAAAGCAAGCAAATACAAGCCAGATAAAAAAATCAACTCTGAAATTGAATGGCAAGAAGTATCCAGGGATCATGGGAACATGACCCAATTGGAGAAGATGTAGGTCTCTCCGTGTGATCGGACTATGTCTTCCTCTGTCATGTCAACGATCTATCACGGTCATTGATCTTCATTTACAGTTCTAGCTTCAATTTTTAACTTAAGAACTAAAATTCAGGAAATGGATTATTAAAAAAAATATTGTTGAATTTGAACCCTAGTCTTTAAAAAATGTTCTTAGTAAAACATTAAGAGATCACGTAGACACATGTCCCGCGCCATGGCCGAGTGGTTAAGGCCGGAAACTTTGGCGCAGAGCTACGGGACTTGCGCTGGTTCGAGTCTCCAAGGGGGAAGACATTTTCTCATGGTATTTCGGCCAGTATGGGACCGGTGCCCACCCAGCATCGTGAGGCATTTGGATAGCTACAATAAGTAGCGGCTCCAGGTTTAGAAAACCAGCTATAACGACTGGGGGACTCGACATGCTGACCACATGGCACCCCTATACTGGCTGGATGATCATCTACCTCTGTGTTTGACACATGTAAATGTGAGGCTAGAAGGCGGCTGGTAGGCTAAGGGCCCTCTAGACCTGTCGTGCCAGGAGTTTTTTTTTATTAGTAGACACATGGATCCACAATGTGTGGAGAAATTATCTGTTGAACTAAGACAAGATCCATATAGTCGGTCCCGGTGGACTTAGTGGTTACTAAATTCGAAATAGGCCTACGGTAAGTGTACTCAGATCCGGAGCGCAAAAATTCAGAGTAGGCCCTACATCTTCGAGTCTGAAGAATCCATAGACTTTTTGTTTGTCTTTTGTATAGGGCCTATTACTTGATTTTTTCCCTTTTACTTTATTTTACTAATACATCTAGATCCTGTTATCCGGTATATAAATAGCACTTTTTAAAATATATTTTCTAAAATCCATAGCAATCACAATTAAAGTCATATATTAAAATGTTTAAAAATATTAATATTAGTACATTTTTATATCAGTCTTCCTCAATTAAAATGGATTTTTGTTTAAACAATTATATAATCAGTTACAATCAAGTAGGCCTTTCAAAACATGTTTCATCTTCGGCATGCCATTTCGATACGCCAACAACAGTACCAAATGATGTGCCGAAGATGAAACATTTTGAAACACCTATATGATTTTAATTAATTAACAAAGTTTTTTTAAAAACAAAAACCGATTTTAATTGAGGAAGACTGAAATAAAAAAGGTAGGCTACTTATAAACTATTTTTTTTTAATTTCGCACTTTTTTACCTTAAAAATTGATATTAAAATCGAGGTGCGTCTTATATACGCCTAACGAAGGTAAATATTGTCATCTTTTCAAAATCATACGCATTCCCTTGTATCTCCCAAGACTTTTGTAGTCGGTTAGACGCGTGTACTTTATGTAACTTCTAGATAGACATTTTCTAGAAACTTTATGTTCAAGTTCCGTACCGATGTCTCTCAGAACTGAATTGATGTGTAGATATATTTTATGTTCAGTTAAATATTTCCCAGTTTTTTTAGATGAGGGAAAAAACATGATACTTTTATATAGGCCTACTATAAGTTTTACAAATTGTAGGATGTAAAATATGCGGGAAAACGTAGGAAAAGAGAAGCTGAAAGATATTGTGGACCTCAACCTACGAAAAAAAAAAATTGTGAAGGAATTCTTGTAGAATTTTCGTAAATCGGAAGGAACATAGGAGAATTGGCCAGAACTAGATACTGAAGTTTTGTAAAGAGTGCAAAATAATAGGGAAAATGACATTGCTACTTCTTCACAAATAATTCGTTCACATGCAGTCAAACTGCCGAACTAACGTTTAAGCACATAATCGAATATTTTAAAGGTCATGGTGTCACTTTTTCATGAAATACATTTTTTTTAGAAAATTGTACTAAATATCTCGTTGCGTCTTAGACTTATATTTTAAATAGCATTTCTGCTTTTTTAAGTTAGACTACACAAGTTTAGGTGCTGGATGATAAAGAATCGTCTTATACACCGGAAGATATATATATATATATATATATATATATATTATGTCCACCGCTGTGGTCTCGAGGTAGCGTACTGCCTTGTCACGCAGCGGGCCCGGGTTCGATCCCCGGTCGAGGCAGTTTTTCTGGGTGAGGTTTTTATCGGGGTTTTTCCTCACCTGTAAGACAAAATGTCAGGAAAACTTTAAGGCCCAAACGGTCCTCGAAATCATATGGCCATCATCATCATCATCCTTCACCGGTGTGAAAAGCAACGGGAAGCTACCTAGTAAAGCTGCAAGCATGCTATGATTGCAGTGAAAGACCTGCCCTCGGGCAGAATTACTATGGATGGATATATACCCAGCATTGTGAAGGATTTCGGTAGCTACTCCGGGTTGAGAAAACCATCTATAAGCTGGGGACCCGATATGTTGATCATATGTCATCCCTGTACTAGCTGGATGATCGTCCACCTCAGTGATAAACACATGTTAATGAGAGGTCAGTAGCCGTCTAGAAGGCCAAGGTCGTTCTTGGCCTGTAGCGCTATGGAGTTATATATATAGAGGTGAACAATCATCCAGCCAGTACAGGGATGACATATGATCAGCATATCGGGCCCCCAGCCGGTATAGATGGTTTTCTTAACCTGGAGCCGCTACGTATTGTAGCAACCCAAATTCTTCACAATGCTGGGTAGGCACCGGTCCCATATTGGTCGAAATTCCGTGAGAATATTTTTTCACCAGCTCAAGTCCCGTAGCTCTGTGCAACGGCATCGCGCCTTAAACCACTCGGCTACGACGCGCGACTATGTAGCCTACATAGGGTTCAAATCCGATTCAGGCGTTTATTTTTATTTTCGTACCATAGGCCTGTACCTATTTAGGCCTACATTATCCCTTTCATTATTGCATATAAGCTAGACACACACACACACGCACGGACACACACACGCATGAACGCACACATACACACACACAGACAGACACACACACACAGAACGAAAAAAAAACAAAGGAAAGCTAACTCATCCATTCACACGCTGATGGAAAATTAACATCAAGTCAGAAAGTATGGAACCCGGGCGCGTTACAGGAGGAAAATCTATGATTTAGTGATCTCAAATGTTACCCTGCACATAAAAATAATTTAAGTTTAGTGTGTGCAGGCCTGTATTATCAATCTGAGTCTACAGAATTGGCTAGAGTCACTCCTACCCTTCAATGGAACTAACTTTTAAACAAATCCCTTGCAAATGTGCTAAAACATAACACACACTCGTCACATGTTTTTTTAAAAATAAAACATTTGCAGAATATTTTTGGGAACACCATTGTTTTGAAGAGGAGAGATAAGCAACAGACAGCTGTCGTTCCATGTTGACGCTCTGATAATTATTCATAATACTGAGTGTTGACTTTTTTTTTCGCAATGCAAATACCATGACGTTAGCGCCGGTGACAACTCGAATTAAGCAATTTTTCTCGCTAGTAGTCAAATAGGTGGATGTGAAGAACACCTCAACGTATACTTTTTAAAACAACATGCTCATGAATTTATCTCGAGAATTTGGAAATCAAGAGTGGCATTTGTTAGGACTATTTAACGAATAAAATTAAGCTGTTTACTCACAAATCATTATTTAAATATAATTATTTTAAAATATTTATATATTTAATGCAAACGGCGATGTTTGAAAATAAATGAGAAACGTTTGTTATGCTTCATTTGTTCATCACTGCAATCAGATCATATTATTTATTGCCAAAAGAACGCAATTTGTAAAATTGCAAAGAGAAAAGAGCGAAGAAAAAATGAAACAACATACTGTTTATAATCAACATTATAGGTTACTAATTAATTTCTTATATCCTATGATGTAAATATGTCAATTATATGTTTCTGGAACGTAAATACCTGGGAAATAATACGTTTAAGAAAGTGCAAACAGAGGTTTCTTTTTATTGTTGTATAATCAATTGCTACAATATTTTTCTATTATATCTCGCAAGCAGTATCTGGTTATATTCGTGCACTATATAAACAATCTGGGACTACATGCATTCCATGATTCTTACATCTCAATATATATTTTTTTATTGCCCCCAATTTTTGTCCTTTTAGACATTTCTAGTGTTCTCTCCTGGCAATGGCGTAATTGTAACCCACTTCTGAGGAAATTATAATGTAATATTATAAAAGTGTTACCTAGTAGGTCCGTCTCCTCAACTAGGCCTATGTAAACTATTAATTCTCTGTAGATGCAGACATATCTTCTACTCCTTGTGCTGATGATGGGACTAGTGCCGAAAGGCCTACAGAGAATTAATAGTTTACAAAGTTGAGGAGACGGACCTATTAAGTAACAATTTTATATTATCATTTTAATTTTATGACTAATTTCTTAACGGAATTTTATCGTGAATTTTATTAAAGCTGAATATATAAAGTTCACCGCTGTGGTCTCGAGGCAGCGGGCCCGGGTACGATTCCCGGTAGGGACAGGCTCCTGGGCGAGTTTTTTTTTCGGAGTTTTTCCTCGCCTGTAAGACAAATGTCAGGAAGTTTAGCTATTCTATAGTGTTCTGCCCTAGGGGAAGTCCTTCATTGCAATCACAGCATTTTCATGCTATGCTTTGCAGCTTTACTTTTACTAGGGAATTACAGGTGTGGTAGCTTCCCGTTGCTTTCCACATCGGTGATGATGATGGCCAGATGACATTCGGGGACCATTTGGACCTCAAAGCTTCCTGACATTTTTCTTACAGGTGAGGAAAACCCCCGAAATAACCTCACCCACGAAAATCATCCCGACCGGGAATCGAACCCGGGCCCTCTGCGTGTGAAGGCAGCACGCTACCTCGAAACCACAGCGGTGGACTATATATGTGTATATGTGTGTGTGTGTGTGCCCTATAGAGAAACGTTTTATTATTTTTCATAGAAAATTGTAGGCCTACATGTTATTGAAGGTGTGTAAGATTTCAAGAATTCGTAATTAAAATCTGCATACTTTATTATCTGCAGCCTGTTGAGGTTTGGAGTAACCCTGACCTACAACAAGATGGAAGGGAGGACAATTTAGTGAAGAAGGAGCAAGACAACCATCACGGGAATACGTGGCCACACGTCTACATCGTTCAACTGCTGAAGAATCAACGACCGTCATATCGCGCCTTCGACAAGACACGTCTCCAACTAACATGCATAATAATCTGTGGTTTCGGTCTATCGAATCTGCCAGCAGCTGCAACGGATCATTTGTTTGCCTTATATTACAACTCCGCTATTATCATTATCTTTTTATTGCTTTAGAAATTACTACCATTTCATGAATCGATCCGCAATTTACTGACAGCCCTATGAATTTCCCACAATGCAAAATAATTCAGCTTCTATTTAACACAATACTGTCTTCAACTGGATACATTTTTGTTTTGCCTTAACTTACGTACAAGCCCAAGGAATTAGGATTTAGGGGACTTTAGGCTTTTCGAAAGAAATATACAGAGTGTAAATTAATTGAATGGAGAAAATTTTCTTCATTGTGGACAATTTGCTGAAAAGCAATTTGACGTAGGGAACCCAAGGCCTATCTGAGTTATCAATTATTAAAGACTTTGCATTTGATATTCGTAATCTAACATATAAAAATGAATGTTTGTTTGTTGGTTTTGTTTGTTCGTACATTTTGCGCGGCCATATCGTTGTTCCGATTGTGATGCGGCTTTTTGAAAAATGTTCAGGAGATTCCCGGGATGAACATAGGCTATAATAAAGTTGCGATACTCAACTCCTACGCCCTTAAAAATCGCCCTTTGTAGTGGAAAACGTTAAAAAAATCTCTCTTTGAACGTTTAAATGGCTTGTGCTGCCTAAACCATAACAAATACATAAAATTAATGTACACAGAATTGAATACCTCAAAAAGCTCTACAGCGGCAGCATATGTTTATCTCTTACGGATGACTCACAATAACCATTTTTGTCTTTCATTGATGCCAAGAAGATCGAGACATGTACGTAGATTCCTGTGCAAGCATAGCAGCACATGGCGAGTACTTTTTACGGATAACTCACAATAACGAATGTTGTCTTTTAGCTCATTTATGCCAAGAAGATCGAGATAAGTAGATTCCCGAGCAACACCGGGTAATCAACACGGGGAATCTTAAAATAATTACGATATAGGCCTACATTTTTCATTTTACTTATTCAACTAATCATAAGTAGCACATTAATTTTTGTCTTTCAGCTCATTTATACCAAGAAGATCAGGATGAGTAGATTCCCAGGCAAAGCCGGGTAATCAGCACAGGGTATTTAAAAAATAATTTATAATTTTTTTCTTATATTTAATCAACTAA
This sequence comes from Diploptera punctata, assembly GCA_030220185.1. Lineage (NCBI taxonomy): Eukaryota > Metazoa > Arthropoda > Insecta > Blattodea > Blaberidae > Diploptera > Diploptera punctata. The sequence continues at coordinate 1,621,948 of JASPKZ010004220.1, read as the reverse complement.
ACATAAAATCACATTCATTTTCATTTATTTGGTGTAGCAGCTCACGTTGGGTATTAGCTAGTCTATTACTAAAAAGAAATAGGAGTATGGAATGATATGAGTGACTTTGAAACTTAATAATAGTTAAGTCTATGATCAAACTAACTTTAGGAACTAATCAAACATATTTTAAAAAATTGTCTTTCATAGGACCTACAAAAAAAAGTTGATTATATCTTAATAGTGGGTTTATCTAATCCTCTTAAGATTTGACTTCATACGCTTCATTTTATAGGGCTACCTCTGTTTAATTTTCATGATGGATAGTGAGTACTAAATACAAAGTCATTTTAACAACTGATAACTTGGGTATTTTTAGTTCCTGGATTCACTATTTCAAAATGTTTGCCTGCAACTCTAGAATATATATCCATCCACAGTAATTCTGCCCGAGGGCAGGTCCTTCACTGCAATCATAGCATTTTCATGCTATGCTTGCAGCTTTACTAGGGAATTGTAGGTGTGGTAGCTTCCCGTTGCTTTCCACACCGGTGAAGGATGATGATGATGATGATGATAAAGATAAGGATGATGATAATGATAAGTATGATGATGGTGATGATGGCCATATGGTTTCGAGGACCGTTTGGGCATTAAAGTTTTCCTGACATTTGTCTTATAGGAAAGGAAAACCCCCGATAAAAACCTCACCCAGAAAAACTGCCCCGACCGGGGATCGAACCCGGGCCCGCTGCGTGACAAGGCAGCACGCTACCTCGAGACCACAGCGGTGGACAGAATATATATAAACAGGTGAATTTCTTTGCTGCAATTAATTTACATGGTATATGTCTCTTTTTCTACCCTCCCCCCTCTCTCTCTTTCTATATATAGGCTATACATTTGTCCCGGGTTCGATTCCCGGTTAGATCATAGACAATTTTTCTTAAAAAAGGGAATTATTCCTGTGGTTGCCCATGGTCTGGAATTTAGATTAAGTTTAGGTGATGAACTCTTCTGGCGTTTCATTATCATTAATCATTCATCATATTATCGGGGTAACGAACTCCGCCTTCCAGGTGCCCCAACCTAAGAAATGGATTATAATTTTGCCAATGTCAGGATAGAAAGCCAGAAATGGCATAAAAGACAACCTGGTGGTATTAGACAAAAAAAATCAACTCCATGGCGCGACATGCCTACAACGTTTACCAGTCGGCTGCTCGTCATGGATTCACATGTGTTAATCATAATAGTGGATGCTCATCTAGCCAGTATAGGGGTGGCATGTTGTAAGCATGTCGGTTACCCCAACAATTATATCAGCATTTCTCAAGCTGGAGCTGCTACTTATTGTAGCTATTCAAATTCCAGAAGTTGGTGGATGGACTCCGGTCTCAAACTGGCCGAAATTCTAATAGAGAATTTTACCCCCATGGGAACTCGAACCATCGTAAGTCCCGTAGTTCTGCATCAAGGTTTCTGGCCGTAAACCGCTAGGATATGGTCTGGACATATATATATATATATATATATATATATATATATTCCATAGTAATTCTGCCCGAATACAGGTCTTTCATGCTATGCTTTGCAGCTTTACTAGGGTATTATAGGTGTGGTAGCTTCCAGTTGCTTTCCACAATATATGTATATATATATATGAAGGAGTCATTTCGAAAAGGGATCATCTACAGCTGATTAAATTTTACTCCTCCTGGCGCGACAGGCCTAGAAGGCCCTTAGCCTACCAGCCGGCTGCTGGTATCTCATACACGTGTTCAGTCACAGAGGTAGATGATCGGCCAGTGTAGGGGTAACATGTGATCAGCATGTCGACTCCCCCAGCCGTTATATCTGGTTTTCTCAACCTGGAGCCGCTACTTATTGTAGCTACCCAAATGCCTCACGATTATGGGTGGGCACCGGTCCCATACTGGCCGAAATACCCATGAGAAAAATTTCTTCTTCTTCCCATGGATACCTCGAGATCTCAGCGCAAGTCCCTAGCTCTGCGCCAAAGCTTCCTGCCTTAACCACTCGACTACGGCGGGGGACGATTAAATTTTACAGCAGAAAAAAAACTGATTCAACTTGTTCAGGATAAAGCATTAAATCTGAAATTGCTACTGAATGAAGTCAGGAAGTGGTAAAGGAATAGTTGATCTATTCTCACGTGGAAACGATGGAAGTAGGTATCTGAACATGAAATAATGAAAGAAGTGAATTTCAGAAAAATTGGAGATGATCCCTTTTCGAAATGATATATATATATACATATAAGTGTGTGTGTGTGTGTGTGTGTGTGTGTGTGTGTGTGTGTGTGTGTGTGTGTTTGTGTGGAGGGAGGGGTTGTTTGATTTGAAATCGTTGAGGAAAAGACCACTGGGTAGATGGGATGATAACAGATTAGCCGCACAGAACAAGGTTTTTTCTCTAGTTTCTTTTGCACCAAATTAGAATTTTACATGGAAAAGACTGTTAATAGAACATGGGCATTTTTCCGTACAAAACTCGACTTTGAAAAAATCACAATTATAACCTTTTCTAGGTGGCTAATCAATTTCTGAGAGATCGTAAGGTATTTGATATCGAAGATAACTGGATAGGATGGGGAGGAATAATGAATTTAGCGATGCGAAATTATAGGCCTAATTACTGTTTTCAAAGGCCATGGATATAGATACATTAATGGGATACCTTACATCTTGTAAACATCAAATAACTTTCTTGTTTGAAATAGTATTGCTTTTTTTTCAAGAGCGAGATTTTACAACTTGGAGCTAACTGCTAACATATGCATATGAATGGAGATTTAGTCCACGCTATTGCATTCATGAACAAGATACATATGATATTATTTTTCCAAATAACAACATATGGCTAAGTTAAAGATGAAAAGTAAATTATGTTCTTTAAGGCAAAATTAAAATATAGCCTAAGACTTTTCTGTATTAATAACATGATAATTATAAGTTAAAACAGATTATCTACTTTATAGGAGAAGTAGCGAAATCCGGTTAAGAAAACAAGCTGTAGCCCCTACTCTAAGAGTAGACGTATTTAAAACATCAATAATACAAAATTATAAAATTATGTATCTTGTATTCTCCTCAAATGTTAAAATAACTAAAACATTGTAGGCCTTTCGAGATCAGACTCATTCTCAGCAATAGGTTGTTCACTACTGTCCAGCTACTGAATGATTTATGATGTTCTTATAGATAGGTTTGTGAGATCTGGGTGCGTTTTAGTTTAATATAAAACGGTTGTCAACTTCTTTTAAATCTCTAACTCCTCTTGCATAGCCTAGGCATTTCAAAAATCTTATCTTAGCTGGTATCCATTTTTGTGTATTATTGTGAAGGTGCTGTCTACTCGTAGGCTATATTCTGCATATGATGTGCTTCATTTATTACTTGTTTGGTGTAACTTGATTTACCTTCTGTATGTTTAAAGTCTTTAAAATGTTCTTTAAATCTAATATTAAAATTTCTGCTGGTTCTTCTTATGTAAAATTTGTTATAATATTTACACGTTAGTTTATATATGTTTTTTCCCTTCTACGCTATTGTTTATTATGTTATTTTATTTTTTTATTGGATCTCCAATAATATGAACCCTATTTCACCATCCGGTATGTTAGAGTTTTAGTTACAATACAATTAATTATTTACATTAATTTAGATTATGGTTAATATCTAGCGTTACATAATAACGTAATATGAACAAATAAATAAATTTATTAACAAACCCAAGAAAAAACTAACTCAAAGTCTCTTAAAAATATGATGGATAAAGTCACACAGCTTTCTATAGCAACACTTCTTACATAAAATATTTGACAAAGGCAGTTGAAATCTATTATGGCAATAACCTAATTTTTTAATAAATTCATGTATTTTGGAATCAAATGCGGGACACTCAAATAACAGATGTGAGATAGTCTGGCTGGAGTTTTTGCAAATACAGGTATCTGTACCTATTTTAAATCGTTCCAAATAATGTCCAAATTTACCGTGTCCAGTCATAAATTGTGTTAATACAAAATTTGGTTCTACGTATTTGCACTTTATTCGGTCAAAAACAGTTGGGAAAAATAATGTTCTTGTCAAAGCACCATTAATACTGTTTAACCACTCAGCATTCCAATTTTGTAAGAGATCATTTTTAATACTTCTTTAATATATGATAGAGGACAGAAGGAGTAAAAGTAATCCATATTTGAATTAGCAGCTGATTTGGCAAGAAAATCTGCACGTTCATTTCCTGTAGTTCCAGTATGTCCTTTAATCCAGCCTAGGCAAATATGTCCAAGATGTTGGTTTAATTTTGTTCTTATGGAGCTTGCAATCGGGTGACGGTTGAATCTGTCATTGATAGCGGAAAGTGCTGCCTGGGAGTCACTATAGATACAAGAAGACTTGTTGGTGGTTATAACCCATTCCACAGCTTGCAGTAGAGCTAAAAGCTCTGCTTGAAAAATCATACATTTGGAAGCAAGCTTGTATCCTTGGTGAAAGATCTCAACTTCATTATCAAATACCACAAAAGCACATCCAACTAGATAGTTATGGTCCTCCATTCCAAAGATACGAGAGCCATCGGTATAAATGAAATAATCATGATGACTGTTGCTGCAAGCATTTAGCACAAGTTGCCTCCGATAAGTGCTAGGATGACCAGATGACTAGAAATGTTCCTGTCTTTCGATTTCAGAGATGGGGATTTGGTTTAGATGTTCACGACCTTTCTTAATATTAGTTAGTCTGGCTCCGTATATGCAAGACAAATATAAGAGTTCAATACCAGTTACCATATAAGCAGCATCATTAGATACTGTACGATATGCTCTAGCTATGCGTATTATGTTATTTCATTGTAGTGAGATTTAGAATTCTATTTTCTTCAGTTTTGTGTGGTTTGTGGTATTGCTAACTACAGGGCTTCCAATATAAAACCGGACACGCCTCACGGGGATTCACCCGTCAGGCTGCGCTCTCTCCTCGTCCGCATTTCACTCTGCCAGCCGCAGAGTGTCCGGTTTTATACTGGAAACCCTATATTTATTTTATGTTTCTTTATAGAATTGTTAAAAACCGTGAAACATAATAGGCAAAGTGGCGAACACAATCACATATTATACAAAATTGAAGACAAAGTAATTCTAAACCTCGCTAAAAAATTAAATGAACATGAAATTAAACTAGCTACTCAAAATGGATTATAAATTCAACTTCTCTGCAAATAATATAAAAAAAAAACAAAGTACGGTAGTTCAAAGCGAAATCGCAATAAAGACTATGCTAGATACGAAACCCCTTATATAATAAATTATACTTCACAAATAGTAAACAAAAAAGTAAAAGAAAATCTTAAACTATTAGCACTACCGAATCTGTAGGCTCATGTTCACGCGGATATAAGCTCTCCGTACATCCATATCATGAGCTAAAGTTTTCCAATCGTTCACTGTATAATCTACTTTCTGAAATCATGGTTAATGTTATTCTGCCATCTCATTTTTGACCAGGCTACTTCCCTCTGGTTTTCCTACAAGGAGCTTCCATGCCCATATTTCATTACCCGTTCGTACCACATGTCCTGCCCATCGCAATCTACGAGACATAACACTTCCCATTAATTCACTGTTATGAAGTCGTCTCCATTCATCTATCTTAGGACCAAACATTTTCCTAAGAACTTTATTCTCAAATACTCCTAATCTTTTCTCCTCCCTTAAAGTAAGAGTCCATGTTTCGCACCCATAAAATATAACTAGAATAATAACAGTTTTATATATTTTCAGTTTAATGTCGTTTTTTTTAGAGAAATTGGAACGATGAGAGTCCCTACAATGCATAATAGCATGCATTTCCAGAATTAAGACTATCTTTCATTTCTTTGTGTATCTCATTCCAGTTTGTAAATATTGTTCTTAGGTATGTGAATTCAGCACTTCTTCAGTATTTCCCTCATTTGTAACTAACTGTCTATTTACATTAAATAATGTACTTCCATGTGTGAACATATATTCAGTTTTATTGATCTTTACCCCAGTCCCAATTCCTTAGTGTTTTCAATAGAGCGTGCATATTGGCCCTTGGTATCTCCTCTCAATTCCCCAATAATCAACATAAACTAACATTGAGTTGTAGGCCTTCTTCATCCTCTAAAGCTTTGATGGTATCCTCTGATAAAAAAATGAGTAGTAAGAGGAGACAGGGCATCTCCTTGCTTTAACCCATTGTGAATTTCAAAAGTGTCTGAAAACTTTTTTGTTTGTCTACATGCACTCTACTTTTTGTGCCATTTAGACATATTCGAATGAAAATCTGAAACACATAATAAAAATCAGATCTAATCTTAGGAATATTCCTATACCTGCAAAGGTCGATAAGGGGAACACAATAGTATTCATGAACAAGGAAGAATATAGGCCTATTGATAAAACCAAACTGTTTATATAGGCCTATGTCAACAATTCTAAAAGAATCGAAAAGGGCCCTACAGAAAAATACAATGGAAAGAGTACAAATGATAATTACATATCCTTTGTTTAATCATAGAGCAAACAGTTAACAAAACAAATATGTAAACCATAACCCTACACCTCCAGTGATGAAAACTCTTCCAAAAATTTACAAAAATCAAATTTTAATGAGGTTAATATTTAACTGAGTAGAGGCCTAAATGCTCCCAATGTAAAATTTCGAAATTAATTGCCTACAAATTTAAAGAAATACAATAAAATAAAACTATAAAATCGATATACAATAAAGAATTCACAGTACAAAAAATTACATAACTTAGAAGTAAAAAAAACTCGAAAATGACGTCATTCGACATAATGAATCTATAATATTTTGCCTAGGCCTATACTAACATCCCGATAATGGAAACAACTTAACATCCATCCATCCATAGTAATTTTTCCCGAAGGCAGGTCCTTCACTGCAATCATAACATTTTCATGCTATGCTTGCAGCTTTACTAGGGAATAGAGGTGTGGTAGCTTCCCGTTGCTTTCCGCACCGGTGAAGGATGATGATGATGTTATTGGCCATATGATTTCGGGGACCGTTTGGGTCTTAAAGTTTTCCTGACATTTGTCTTACAGGTGAAGAAAAACCCCGATAAAAAACCTCACCCAGAAAAACTGTCCCGACCGGGGATCGAACCAGGTCCCGCTGCGTGACAAGGCAGCACGCTACCCCGAGACCACAGCGGTGGATTGAGGAAACGTTTTAAGTGTTTTGAATACTCAAACTATTAAGAAACTACACAGTTTTACATCGTTCAAATATTTTGAAATCTTTAACTGAGGTTAAAATTACCATTTTTTAAAATTCGAATTCATTTATAATATAATTGATATAATATTGACCTAATATGTCCACCGCTGTGGTCTTGAGGTAGCGTGCTGCCTTGTTACGCAGTTGGCATGGGTTCGATCCCTTATCGGGACAGTTTTTCTGGGTGAGGCTTTTATCGGGGTTTTTCCTCACCTGTAAGACAAATGTCAGGAAAACTTTAAGGCCAAACGGTCCCCGAAATCATATGGACATCGCAATCACATATTCGTCTTAGATTAAGCTTAGGATTAGGAAATCTCCTGGCGCACCACTATCATCATCATCACCCATCATATCATCGGGGCAACGTAACCCCGCCTTCCAGGCGCCCCAACCTCAGATGTGGGTTACAAGTACGCCATGCCAGGAGAGAACACCAGGAATGTTGAAAGACAACCTGAGACATTTGCAAATATATATATATTGGCCTAATATTTTTAGTAATTTTACAAAGGCTAAGATTACAATTCTGATTAATTTGGTGTGTTCTGATTGAAGACACAGTCTTGTTTTATTCATGTCTTTTTTTACACGCTAATACCTTAGACTTTTGTCAAGGGACTCCGGCCAATATGGGAGCGCTGACCATGAACTATAGTGTGAAATTTTGATAGCTAAAAGTAGTTAGGGGCTCTAGATTGAGAAAGCCAGCTATAAGAGCTGAGAGACCTGGTATAATGACTGCATATCACCCCTATATTTGTGCAAAAAAAACTTGGACTTTAATTACATAAATAGACTATACGGGAAGCTATCTCTTTTCAACAAAAGAAAACAATAAATGCTGTTTAGTGAAAAGCTTGACCTCTCTGTAACGCGAACTTCTGACGTTATTCAAGCTGCAAATTCGATTACACTTCAAAACGTAATTTTTTACCCTAATGTCAGTATAGCCTAAGATATGCATTTTATAGCCTATAATGTAAAATAAAAATATACAATTTTAGTCATGATGGTGTTTAAGATAACCATAGAAAGCTTCAGTCAGCCTACTTACTTACTTACTCACTGGCACTATCGAACCCGTAGGTTCTTGGCCGCGCGGACATAAGCTCTCCATACATCCCTATACTGAGCTATTTTCCAATCATTCCCTGTATAATCTACTTCCCTCAAATCATAGTTAATGTTATTCTACCACCTCATTCTTGGTCTACCAACTGGGCGTTTTCCCTCTGGCTTTCCTACAAGAAGCTTCCATGCAAGTCTTTCATTCCCCATACGTGCAACATGTCCTGCCCAACGCAGTCTACGAGACTTAACAGTTCTTATCATATCTGGCTTCCTATAAAGACCATGTAGGCCTAGTTCATTGTTATGTAGTCTTCTCCATTCACCTGTCTGTTCATCTCTCTTTGGTCCAAAAATTTTCCTAAGTACTTTATTCTCAAATACTTGTAATCTCCTTTCCTCCCTTAAAGTAAGAGTCCATGTTTCGCACCCATATAGTATAACTGGTAGAATAATAGTTTTATATGTTTTCAGTTTAACGTTTTTTTGAAAGGAGTTGGGACATCAAGAGTCTCTGCAATGCATAATAACACGCATTTCCAGAATTGAGCCTATGTTTAATTACTTTGTGCATCTCATTCCTATTTGTGATTATTGTTCCTAGGTATTTGAATTCAGCCACTTCCTCAAAATTTCCTTCATTTGTCATTAGCTGTCCATTTCCATTAGGCCTATATAATGTATTTCTACGTGTGACCATATATTTAGTTTTATTGATATTTACTTCCAGTCCTAAGTTCTTAGTGTTACTCAATAGTGTGTGCATATTGTCCTTTAGTATCTCCTCACTATCGGCCGACAATACTACATCATCAGCATAACCTAACAGTTTATTAATACCATTGAGTTGTAAGCCTTCCTCATTCTCTAAAGATTTAATGGCATGCTCTAGTACAAAATTAAATAGTAGAGGAGATAGTGCATCTCCTTGCTTCAACCCATTCTGGATTTCAAAAGTGTCCGAAAACTCTTTGCCTACACGCACCCTACTCTTTGTGCCATTTAGATACATTCGTATAGGCCTAAGTCTAACTAACTTTTTAGGAATTCCGAACTCCAGCAGGATACTATATAACTTCTCCCTCTTAATTGAATCATATGCTTTTTTGAAGTCTACAAAAGTCAGCCTATCTACAATACATAACTTAATTTATAGTCATGTAATAAATAAAATCCCATGATCCCACGACACCGTTCATTATTTCTTGTGCTGACTGTATAATATCAAAATTATAGGCCTATCATAAGAATCCAGACCCCATCATAACTACAGCAAGGATTTTAATACATTAAAAGTTAAGATTGCAACACAGATAGTATATATAGCCTATTATTCAATTATTGTTTCTGTGCGAAACCAACCCAAAATACAATCAGATGTCTAACTTCTCATTATACAGTATTATTCAAATGTTTGTGTTTGAAACCAAGACAAAAGACAGAAATCTTACTTCTAATTATACTATATTACAACCTTAACTTTTGCTGCATTAGAATTCTTGCCCTGATCATAACCATTATTGAAGGTAGAACAATATAGATATTATTTAATTTGGAAAGTTTGAGATGATTAACATAATGTGTGGTATGGGGACAGATTTGGACACATGGTTAACAAGGACCTGTGCGCATGTTTATGGGTAGGGCGGGGCGACATGGGGGGCCGAGCTGCGACCTGCGTGTTGCGGTAGAAAGGGCAGGACCTGGCGCGTGCTCCACTGCCCGCCCCACGTCGTCCAACATAAATAACCCCTGTAAACATTTTACAACCACCAACAAATTACGCTACACAAATCTCTGTCATGCCTGAACATTTTTCCCCGGCATAAAACCGCTCTAAAAGAAATGTCGATGTTTATAGATACCCATTACAAATATAAATACGTTAGGCCTACTGTATACAATGCATTTGAACAAAGGAACTTTTTTTTACTCTAGTTGTTTATATTGTTTTAACTTACCATAGTTAAAGCTAGAGATGAAACCTCTCCTTCCAATGAAACAAAGTCGACTAAGCTTCATATTTACAGTAGAGGTCACTCTAAACAGCGCAGCGGTCAGATGTAAACAAGAGCACAAAGTAACCAATACTTGGGTGGAATATAAAAGATGCGCATTAACTATTCGGAACAATTGGAGTGAAATGTAACTAACATAAAGCGGTTATTGTAAACTGTTACTGTAAGCAGACGGTACAGAGAACTACTTCAACCCCCTTCCCTCTGACGTCATGTAAAATGTTTACGAAGGAATTGTTCCATCTATAATTTAAGCCCCGAAAATTCTCTGCAAGGAATACGGACCAAATAATGGTGAAAAATACACTTTATCATCTATTTATTAATTGTTTTGGCAAAAAAGATGATAGCCAATTTTGTCTGTTCAGGGCTTTTTCTTTTTTTCTTTCTTTCTTTTCGAGCACTAGCTTATTACGTAAGCTACTATTTTTATTTTTCGAACTCTTCTTCATAGTTCTAAAGTAAAAAAAAAAAAATCGTTTTGGCACCTTTATTAATCTTTTGCACATATTTGCCCCACTCCGATTTTATCCATTACTAATGCATTCAGTTCCTGCAATTTTTCGCTAATTATCGTGTTGAACAAATGGCCGGGATTACAGCCTATAGGGGCCTAGTATAGAACATACTATGAAACGAAAAAAATAAAAAAGAATGTATGCAATGCAGTAAAAATAAATAATAGTTTTAAAAAACTAAAAAAAACACGCTTTATTAGAAAACCGAACTAAACAATTGAAAAATAATTTTAATTTCCAACACGCTTGGGATAAATAATTTTACCATCAAAAGCGTGGGATGCTGTTTACCAATTAATATATTTGATAATAAACAGATATTGGTAAAAGTAAAGTCTCTAAGAAGAAATTTAAAAATCATAAAAAGCACCCCACGCTTTTGATGGTAAAATTATTTATCCCAAGCGTGTTGGAAATTAAAATTATTTTTCAATCGTTTAGTTCGGTTTCCTAATAAAGCGTGTTTTTTTTAGTTTTTTAAAACTATTATTTATTTTTTAGTTTTTAGTTTTAATATTTTACAGAATAAGATAAGAATGTAAATATCTTTAAATTCCATACTATTGTAGTATGAGCTAAAAGTATTACTCTTCTAAAAAAAATCCTCCTCAGCCGGATTCGAACCATTGACCTATGGATTACTGAAATTATATACCACTAGTTCACCGCTTTACCAACGGAGCTCTTACAACGATTGACTAAAAAGTCGACAAGTCTGAAACCTATTATACCAGTTTTATTATTTTTTTTTTCTGATGATTCTGGCCAGGAATTTATAAATAAAATATGAAATTATTGTAGTGTCACGGGTCCTTCACAAGTATACGAAGTTTCAAGTTTATCCTATGTTTCTAAGTGGGTGAAAATCGTGTTCAAAGATTCCGTTACATAAATACAAAGACACTTTTTTTGATTTTCTGATAATTCTGGCCAGGATTTTAGAAAATAAATATGAAATTATTGTATTGTCACGGGTCCTTTACAAGTATACAAAGTTTCAAGTCGATCCAATTATTTTAATTGGGTGAAAAACGCGTTGAAAAATTCAGTTACATAGATAGATAGATACAGGTCAAGCTAATATAAAGCGTGTAAAAATCAGTCTTATATATTATCCTTTAGAGACAATAAATATTTCAGGCTAGCTCATAGTTATTCTTAGTCTACCACCATGGTTCGCGAACCCTCAGGGGGTTCGCCAAAAGTTTTCCGTAATGCGGGTTTCGAGGTTAGGTCTATTATTGTTTCCTTCATTTCTGTAGCATTGTAATAATAATAATAATAATAATAATAATGATAATAATAATGATAATAATAATGATAATAATTATGATAATAATTATGATAATAATAATGATAATGATAATAATAATAATAATGATAATAATGATAATAATAATAATGATATTAATAATAATGATAATATTAATAATAATAATAATAATGATAATAATGATAATAATAATGATATTAATAATAATGATAATATTAATAATAATAATATTAATAATAATAATATTAATAATAATAATATTATTAATAATAATAATATAACCATAATAATAAGTATTATTATATTATTATTATTATTTTAAAATTAAATTAACCCTATAATGTCCTCTGTTGCATATGTGTAACATCGGGAATTTATTAGAATATTTCCACAATAAATTAATATTTACCGCGAATGCTTGACATACGGTTATTTAAACAACGTTAGGAATGCATTTGATTTCACTACAACTAGGCCTACACGCTGTGTAACTTTTAAGTCGTAAGTAGAGTAACTTTAGGTTTTAACCGTTAAGGGCTAAGTTAATTTAATGTTGTTAAACCTTTTACTTGGAATTAAATTTTATGCATGTCTACTGTGTGTATATTTAAAAGTTAGTGGTTCACCCAACTCAGATCGTTGTGGAAGGGATTCGCGAGTCGAAAAAGGTTGGGAACCGCTGGTCTACACCATGGGCTAGCTATTGTAAAAAATAAATAAGCAAAATAATTTTACATGCGAACAAACACGTGTTATGTGTGATTACCTGCATTCGTGTCGTTCTTCGTCATCAGGTAGAGAGGTAAGTAAAGCGTCGTATTTGGAAGTCGGACAAGTCAAAGGAAATTTTTTAATTAGATTTTGTGGACAAAAGGGCGTCTTATCTAGACCACCCAAAAACCTGTAGGTCTGTGGCGAAAATATTTCCAAATTAAAATGTGGAAGTGCAGTATTTCAAACTATAGTCTGTCCCTGAGTGTGTAGAGAAATTCGCCAGCTTTCCGATAAGACATATTTGTCGCTTGAAGCTTAAGAGCGAAATGAGTAATGTCACGTGATATGTTCTCCCTCCTGCACTTCCTTCCGTGGCCTCATTGGCTGTGCAATTTTCCCGTTTTCTGCAAAGATGACATTTCGAACAGCTTCTCTACAGATATCATGGACAGGCTATAGATTCTATTTTATTTTATACAACGAGCCACGTTAACAGCTAAGATCATCATAATCAATCATGCAAATATTAGGCCATGTAGTAGGGCCTATGTTATGGTCTCAAAGAGGAAGTTTCCATCCAGAACTTTTTTGGACGTCCCAGCGGTCTTTTGCCTTGGGGCAGTAACGAAGCTTTTGGGATTCTATGAAATGGCATTCATTGAAGATGGGATTTCCTTGATGATAAAGTTATAACATTTGTTACAGTTCCAGATATTTTCATTATCCTTGTAAAGTTTTATTTTTAAGGGGGGGGTAGAATTTAAGTTGTAATATATCTAGTTTGAAATTATCAATGATTGTGGATTATTAGGCTGATTGGGTTGGAGGGAATACTAAAATGAGTTGTTCTGGTAGTATTGTATATGATGGAGAATGGATTCTACACCCAACTCTTCCATAATTTCCTCGTTTCTTTTATGGTCCCACTTCGTATAGACTGTTGTATGGAGCACAAATCGCATCTCATTTGCTGTTTTTTTTTGGTATTCATCTCCTCTTCTTCGTATTGTCTTGCAAAAATCTTATAAAACCGTAATCTTGTGTTCTTTTGTACTACAGAGGGTTTCATAATACTATTAATTATCCACGTCGTTTTTGTGAAATTTGCGATTTTCTTTGCTGTAGGCCTATGAGCTTCATCTTGAAATGTTACATTGTAGCTATTATTGACGTAATTCATGGGCTGACAAATTTTGTTCTTATTTCAAGATTGTAATTGTAATTGAAATTTCACTGCACATAATATTTTGAGAAATAGGCCTAAAGGTTAGGGAGCTGCGCCTTCTTTATGTACACCATCAGGCACATACACAAAGGTCAAATTTTACCTGTGTTCCGGGACCGACTATTTCGACTATGGTTTCCCCAGGTACAAGGGCAAATGCCGAAATAGACGAAAAAGCCCACCGTAGCGGCAGTAGCTATTAATTTAATACTCAAAATTTAACAACCGGGGCAAATGGCCTCAAGCCTTAGAACCCGGAGTTACACTCTCTTCAAGAAAGGAACGGAAGAATTGATCCATCACTGGAATACAGGTTATTTCAGTTCGCGGGGCTATTCGTTGTATCTCTGCACCTTATTCCAAGCACGATATTCATTTTAATGTCGTGAATTCATGAAAATAGAACCAACAGCTATAGTTTCGGTCCGAAGGAAACCATACTTAGGAAAATCCATAGGGTCTAGACCAGGCGAGTTTTACACGCTAATTTAAAAGACTAAACAAATTTCGATTTATTAACCAAAGCTTAATGTTCGATATTCGGTGTTTAAACAATTTTTACGTATATCAAGTGATCATTTTTAATTGCCTATATCAGTGGTTATCAACTTTTTAAGTCAGGGATCAACCTTGAAGAGTAATGAATTTCCAAAGTTAAATTAGAACACCTTAATCACTGATGAAAACGTAAATACTGAATATTTTATCATCATCATCAGCAGCAGCAGCATGGTACATACACGAATTTAGGTCATTTGTTGACCTGTTTCGGCCTCAAGAGAAACACCATCCAGAAGTCTTTTGAGTGGACGTCCTTGTCTTCTGCTTCCTGCAGATTGATATCTTAACATTTGTTTGGGTATCCTGTGATCTTCCATTTGATGAACATGTTGCATCCATTTTGACTTATAATCAGAAATTTTGTTTTCTAAAGGTTCCATCTGTAATTCTTCTTAGATGTCTTAATTTTTTTTTTGTGATCTAGTAGTGTGTATCCTGCAGTCCTCCGAAGGTATCTCATTTCAGCAGATCTAAGTCTCTGTATATCATTCTGTTTCAACGTCCATACTTCGCTACCATACAAAAGAGTTGGAAGAATGATATGTTACTGACTACGTAAATTCCTCAGCAAGTCAAATGTATGATCCCATTTTGCTGGTTTGCGGAATTTTTATTTAATTAAATATGTTCGTTCCTCTGATTGTCAAGTGTAGTGTATCCAGCAGCTCGGCACATGAATCACATTTCTGCAGCTCTAAGTCCGGTGATGTCTTTCTTTTTTTAGAACCCGGATTTTCATACAGGAAAGTCGGGAGGGCGAGAGTTTTATACAATTTGAATCTTAAATGTTTTTGTACAAGATGTAGTTTTAAATTATCATTAATTAAGCCTAAGGGGCGGATTCCTATGACATGTCATATTTTTACCAAAGCCTATATTCCAAGCTTCAAGTAAGTAAAAACATTTATATATGCATTATTATTAAGATTAAGAGTGTTTATTGGGTCATATTTCACACTTTTTCAGATCTTTGGTCATACTTCTGCTTAGGCCTATTTCTATGATAAAGTCATATTTTGGTTTTTTAATAGCCTTGTCATCAGGCGATTGTAAATAACCAACATTGTATCTGTATAAAATTCGTGAGTTTCACAGTTCACTTGTTTCGAAGGTTTCTGTTAACAGGTGGCAAACGTTTGCACTGGACAATACGATGAAGATTTCTTTTTCTTATAATACAACTGAAAATGTATATGAATGAACAATTAATATACTATGGGTAAAATATTCATTCAATAAAAGGTCATATTTTCGTCTCTTTAGGTCATATTTAAACCTTTTTTTAGGTCATAAATGCATGCATATTTTCCATTTTTAGGTCATAGAAATCCGCCCCTTGATTAAGCCTAATATTAGTAAAAAAAATTTGAGTTTTATATTAAAATTGTTCTCGCCTTGATAGGAGATGTTACATCCTAGATAGGATAAGTTATTAACTTGCTCTAAAATCGTATTCTCAATCACTATTTTGATACGTATAGCATTACTTTGGTTTGATCATAAGTAATGCCACGAGTTATTTCCAATTTATCTAGAGAATTTGAAAATCAAGAGTGCAATTTGTTAGGACTATTTAATGAATAAAATTAAGCTGTTTACTCACAAATCATTATTTAAATATAGTTATTTTAAAATATTTATATATTTAATGTAAACGGCGATGTTTGAAAACAAATGAAAAACTTTATGTTTAATTTGTTTATCACTGCAACCAAATCATATTTATTGCCAAATAGAATCGCAATATTGTAAGAATGCACCCTAGTGGAGAAAAAATGAACCATCATTACAAGTTATTAATTAATTTCTGATGTCCTATGATGTAAACATGTCAATTATATTTTTCTGCAACGTTAATTCCTGGGAAATAATTCGTTTAAGAAAGTGCAAACAGTGTTTTTTCTTCAAGATCATCATAGTGTTTTTTTTTTTCATGGTATAATCAATTTCTACGAATGTTTTTCTATTAGGCTATATGTCGCAAGCAGGATCTGGTTTCAATCGTGCACTATACATACAATCTGGGAGCCACTTGATAGAATGAAACGATAAAATTAAAGTGATAAAATCGAGGTGAAAAACGATTGTGATTGATTGTAAATCAGAATTCATTAAAATGTGTTTGGTCATTGACTGCCATTTGGGGCATGAGTTAAATAGTCAGTTGAAATTTTCATACCATGGCCTTTTGTGATGTTATGCAGAGTTAATAACTGAATAACCCTTTTTGTAACATATCTTCTGATTTAGTAAGCAAATAGCATTTGTTAAATCTTATGTTAGGCCTATTTATAATCTGAATTCCGAATGTGTATTTTTCAAGTCAGTGACGTAGTATGTCATCTATATCATCATCATCAGTAACATCAAGGATTAGATCTTAAGGTCTGTTCCGATCTCATGCTAGAATTGGTCTGTCCATCTTTTACTGGGTCTTCTAACATTTCTTCGTCCTAGTGGTTTATAATGAAGAATCTGTTTTGAAATTCTATTGTTATCCACTCTATTGATGTGGTCCATCTATTCATCTCTGTATTATGCAATTCTATCTAATAGCCTAATTTGAATATATTTAGTTCACTTCGTATATTTTCATTTCGTTTTCGATCTGTTATTGTATAGCCAGCCACACTCTGCAGAAACCTCATTTCTAACGTTTCTGTTCTTCGTTTCTGGTTTTTGGTTAAGACCGTGTTCCGATCCATATAGTAGTGTTGGAACCGCAATCGTTTTATAAAATTTTAAAAAGTCTCCTTTCTTGTTCCTTTGAGATTTCGTTTTATGGTGTCTCATATAGGCCTATATAATTAAATTTAGTTAATTTATTTTCAATGTCTTCACTTTTTCTATATGACACATTGTATCCCAGGTAATTAAAATTGCTCACCTGTTCTATTATATTATTCTCTGATTGGATTTTACTCTTAGTGGCTCATACGTTCGAAAAGCTACAACTTTTGTTTTTAGAGTAGATATTTTCAAGTGTGTGTGTGTGTGTGTGTGTATATATATATATATATATATATATATATATATATATATATATATGTGTCACGCAGCGGGCCCGGGTTCGATTCCCGGTCCGGACAGGCTCCTGGGTGAGGTTTTTTCGGGTTTTTTTCTCACCTGTAAGACAAATGTCAGGAAGCTTAGGGCCCAACGGTCCCCGAAAATCATCCGGCCATCATCATCATTCTTACCATTATCATCATCATCATTCTTCACCGGTATAGGAAGTAATGGGAAGCTATCACGCTTATAATTCCCTAGTAAAGCTGCAAAGTATAGCATGAAAATGCTATGTATGCAGTGAAAGACCTACCCTCGGATGGATGGATATATGTGTGTGTGTGTGTGTGTGTGTTGAAAATATGATAAAAAAAGATAAGTATATGAACATGTATTAAATACAGAGGTCACAAAGCCTCATATTATAGCATGGTCTCATGCCATACAGTAGGATGTAAATTGTTATAAACATAGAAAAAGATGTACAAGTAAAGAGAGAATAAGATACAAATTAGAGTGTCTTAAGAGTACAGTGAATGTACAGCTTAGAGAGGAAGGGACAAAGTGGTGGTGAATGGAGAGACTTCCTGCAAGTTTCTGCCCAGCAGGAACCTTACTTCCGGTTGCCACAATTCCGTGACTCGGTCTCTTTAAGTACACAGTGCAGGCTGTGAATTATGCCGTCATGCTGGACACTTGTTATTTATTAGAATTACCTCACACCACCAGATCAATACAATAAACATCCTCCATTTTATTTCGTGGGGACTATTTGCGGGAAACTACTGTAGATGTATATATGTGTCAAGAAATACAATTTAAGAAAGTTTTAAAATTGATTTGTTGTTAGAAGTTAGATGGCCAAATAAAACTAGTCAGGAATCAGGAAGCAAGACCTGAATTTGGAACGGGTTTTTTAGTCCGAAGGAGGATCCAAAGGCTGTCTATGCATGACAAATTGAAAGAAGAAGCAGAAATGGAAGACCAAGAACAACCTGGAAGAAAACATTCAAAATTCAATGAGAAAATTTGGTGTAACAGATGAAGGAAGACACAGAGGATAGAGAACGATAGAGAACTTTAATTAAAGGAAATTTGTGAATGTTTGTTGCGAACTGATTGTCTATAAGTCCGTAGTCATTTATGTATATTTTTTTAAAAATCATGTTAATTACTAAGATTGGTTGGAGAAAACTCTTAATGATGAGGAAGATCCTCAAAATGAATGAAAGATGATCCTCTCCGCTATGCGAGATATCAAGTTAATCAGCGATACGATATATTATTTTAATTCTAGGCCTATAGGATAAACGACATGATTTTCATCATCATCATCATCATCATCAACAACAAGGACTAAGCCCAATGGCCTGTTCCAATCTCATTATAGGTCGAATTGGTCCTTCCATCTCTTCAATGGTATTCCCAACATTCTTCTCCGTTTTGGTTTATAATTATAGGCCCTACATTCTTCTTGGTATGCGCTGTTCATTCATTCGTTTCATTCGTAATATTGTAATCGTAAATGTATATTGATGACAAGATCAAGGATATTTCTATGAAGAATTAGATTGCGTATTTACTATTTTTTCACGACGTCTTATGAAAATTGTGTTAAGAGATTTTAATGCAAAAGTGGAATGGGAAGATTTCAGTCTTCATGAAGATAGTAATAAGAATAACAATGGGTTACCTTTGCCACATCAAAAAATCTTCTTGTTAAGAGCACAACATTTCAGCATAAGGATATTCATAAATACACATGGATGTCTCCAGATGGTGAAACTCGAAACCAGATAGAACATGTAACATGTATGGATTAATAAACGCTGCCAAAGTAGCATCGTCGACGTTTGATCAGTTAGAGGGACAGATTGCAATTCGGATCATTATCTGGTCATTGCGAAATCAGAGAAACGCTTTCGGTTATAAGAGGAACAGACGCCAAAGATGATCCTGAAAATTTTGAACTAAAAAAAAATTGAGAAATGATGAACTGTGGCAAGAATAAAAAAAAGGTAAAGTGATCCCACTACAGTCCTCAGGAGGCCCTTGGGGTAGTAGGAGGTTAAGGCTCTCACTTTTTCTAAACAATCGGCACTTGATGTCAGCCGGGTTGTCAGCCCTGCGTGACGGCCGCCTTTACCCCCAGAACAAGCGTCTGGTACTCATTTTAGTTAGAGGCTGAGTCGACCCCAGGACGATAGTGCCGCCAGAAGGTTTTGGTCAATTTAAAAATCTTGACCCCACCGGGACTCGAACGACCTTCCGGCTAGTAGCGCTTGCCTTAACCACTATGCTACGGCGTGGCAAGAATACCAGATTAAAATTGCTAACAGGAATTGAAATCAGAGGCCACGTACGCAGCGAGCCCGGGTTCGATTCCCGTTCGGACAAGTTTCCTGTGTGATGTTTTTTCCCTCACCTGTAAGACAAATCTCAGAAAACTTTAAGGCCCAAATGTCTCCAAACTCATTTGGTCATCATAATCTTCATTATCAAATTCGCTATGTTTAGTACGAATATGTGTGTGTGTGTGTGTGTGTGTGTGTGGATGGTGTGTTTTGTATTCATTTTGTGTTGTCTCGGAGGAGTGAGCTGACCCCTTATTCGCGGAGGTACTCCATGTCCCGTGGGATCAAAAAAAGTATGTGTGATCCATAGTTAAATCCTTCTCCCGTCAGATCGTGTCACTGTAAGGCCCAGGTTGCTTGTGGCACGTAAAAATACCTAAAAGGTGAGAGGTCAAACTGCTTCAATGGAATGCAATTATTAAATTTCTTTTTCTCTTTCTGAGCAATACGTTTAAGCCATTTCGATAGTATTTGAGTTTCAAATTATCTTATGCACTATATTAACCCTTAAATTCGCATTGTATCCTATAGGATACATTAATTGTTTCAATTTATTTAATAATTTTAATAAAACTGAAGAAAACTAACAATGAGAAATTACTGAAATGTGTGTGGAATTACACTATATAGGCCTACCTATTAACAATTATGCACGATTTCATTTTCAGTGCGGTCCGCCATATTTAAATAACTGATATGAGAAATTATTATTTTGCCAATTTAAGAGTTAACTTAATTTTTAAGCTAATTTTAAGAGTTTGTTTGAAATACTGAAATCTTCAGATGAGAATATGACAACCGAAGAAGAAACTCATATAAATAATGAATGGGAGACTATAAGAGATACTATTAAATTGTGAGCATCACAAAGCGTAGGTTATTTAACCCGTAAGTATCGTATTATACTTTTAAAAATCTCACAAATACTACACTAGATGAATTTTTCACATAGGCCTAACAGCAAAATATTAATTTAAACGAGAACAGTATAAACACCATAAAGTAGGCCTATTTATTGAAGAAATGTTAATATAAACTATTATACGAAGTACATAATGAACACTAAAGGTAAATGAAATCAAAAATATTTTTTCGAAATGAGTTGAACCAATTACCATCTCTATCACATATGTATACCATTTTTTCACCATATTTCTCCGGCTTGTTATGTACTACACGCGAAATGTACACTTACCGTGGAATCTAATAGCTGCTCATCTATGCTACTTTATCTGATGGTATGTAGTACTCTATACAATGAAATAAAAATTGGTCCTAAATAAACCTGAAGTTGATGAATGGATAATCATCAACTTTTATTTGATTTCTGGTTCGTTTGTCATTAAACCGTCTGCAATTGATCATCATCATCAACAACAACAAGGAGAAAGCCCAATGGCCTGTTCCGATCTCATTATAGGTCGAATTGGTCCTTCCATCTCTTCAATGGTCTTCCCAACATTCTTCTCCCTTTTGGTTTATAATTATACATTCTTCTTGGTATGCGCTGTTCATTCATTCGTAATATGTGATGAAAATAAGCATTTTGATAACATTTTATTCTTTCACAGAGATTAGATATGTTAAGTTCCGTTCTTATATCTTCGTTTTTCTTTTTATCGGTCCTTTGGTATCCTGCTATTGCTCTCAACATCTTCATTTCAGCAGCCTCTATTTGTTTACTATCTACCTTTGTTAATGTAAAGTTTCACATCCATAGATAAGAGATGGTTCTGCAATTGATAATAAATCTAAATTTTTTTTGATAATTGATAATAAATCTAAATATTTTAAGAGGCATAAAAACTAAAACTAAAATCCTTGGCGCAACAGGCCCTTGCTTACCACCCGACTGTTGGTCTCATATCCACATGTGTTCGTCACAGAGATAGACGATCATCAAGCTAGTTTAGGGTGATATGTGGCCAGCACGTCAGGTCTCCCAGCCCTTATAGCTGGTTTTCTCAACCTCGAGCCGCTACTTATTGTAGCCAAAGCCTGACAACAATAATTAATAGAAACTGTTCAAAATCTCTAATTTTATTTTATTTTGATAATTTTTATTTTATTTCGGTACCTTGGAACGTATCCCCTGTATCCCATACAAATTACCATTCCATATTCGCGGCATATTTGCGGAAAATATCCCCTGCGAATAAGGAGCTTTTACTGTGTAAACTTTTTATAGGAAAACCAAAGGTAAAACATTACAGATAAGCCAAAAATGTGGCGAGAGAATAACGAATCAATGAGTTTAAGTAATACCGTAGCACAGCCCTTCAAAATATTACTGATGGGTCTTCTAAACTTGTTTTCTAAAAATGTTCGTTTTGATTGTTAAAAAAAGTAACCACATTTATGATGGCATTTCTTCCTCTTCTTTCCCCGAATTATATGGTACTCCTTGTTTTATAACTGTATAGAAATATTTAAATGGCCTATAGAATTTTATATGATTGGAATATCTCTTAGGCCTAGTTTTCTAATAGACTTTCTGTAGATATCACAGCCAATTTACAGGAATCCCAAAAGTAATCCGATGCCACTGTTACATTTTTTACGGATTCGGACGATATGTACTATCTAAATTGCTTTCATTAATTTAAAAAAATATTTTACATGTCGTTGTCGTTCTTACATAGTATATATAGGCCTATATATGTCCGGCGACGTAGGCCGAAACTTACGCTGGTTCAAATCCCCATTGGGGGAAGACATTTTCTCATGAAATTTCGACCAGTATGGGACCGGTGCTACCCAGTATCATGAGGAATTTGGGTTGCTACAATAAGTAGCCGCTCCAGATTGAGGAAACCAGTTACTGTGACTGGGGGACCTGACATGCTGATCACATATCACCTCTATACTCGCTGGATGATCGTCCAACTCTGTAGGAATAATCCATGCGAATGTGAGGGCGGCCGGTTGATAAACCATGAGCATTCTACGCCTATTGCGCCGCGTGTGTACGTCAAGTTTCTAGCATAAGACACCTTTTGAAAAACTGCTATAAATTCTAGAATTAAAAAAAAAAACGAAATTCTATTTATTTTTTATTTAGTTACAAAATAACACCGTTTTAGACGCATCATACATTGAGGAAGTCTTCAAATTAGACAATATAAAAAAAAGTAAAACAAAAATTGTAATTTGGTAATCGGTTCCAATTTGATACCATTTTCTTCTTATTTGAAACAATGTGAGTGGAAAATCTTTGTCGCAAAAGAAATTTTAGAAACACCCTGTTTTACGATATGTATGTCATTTTGAATACTATTGTTTTCGGGATACCATAGTTTCACCCAGTCCACAGCTGTGGTCTCGAGGTAGCGTGCTGCCTTGTCACGCAGCGGGCCCGGGTTCGATCCCCGGTCGGGACAGTTTTTCTGGGTGGGGTTTTTATCGGGGTTTTTCCACACCTGTAAGACAAATGTCAGGAAAACTTTAAAACCCAAACGGTCCCCGAAATCATATGGCCATCATCATCATTATCATCTCTCATCACCATCATCCTTCACCGGTGTGGAAAGTAACGGGAAGCTACCACACCTATAATTCCCTAGTAAAGCTGCAAGCATAGCATGAAAATGCTGTGATTGCAGTGAAAGACCTTCCTTCGGGCAGAATTATTATGGATGGATAGTTTCACCCAGAGAACAATAGCAGGTAAAGTTTAGGAATCATGGCTTCTATAGAGAGGTCTAAACGGAGTTTGTGTAAAATACATTTTTTATCTTTTTGATTAAAAACAGAATGTTGACATCCGAGAAGAATCGAACATCACAGCTATCACTGAACTCATAAAAGTTTACCAAAATAATTGGTGTAGTGCACCATCACAGATGCCCAGGGAGATATAACTTCAAAAAGTGTTTACCTACATACCTAATGGGAAGAGAGATCTTGGAAGGACTATAAGATGAGATAGAAAGGCTACTTTACCTGGAATAGGCAAGAGGTCCTAACCCTTGATAATTTTTGTTAATGATGTTAAAAGATTTTAAAGTAAACCATATTTTCGGTTTGCCAGAGTTTCACCCAGTGAACAAATAGAAGGTAAATGGCATCGAAAAAGACTTCTGCAGGGGACTAAAACTGGATTTTGTATAAGATAAAAATAAAATAATCATTCTTCTTTAGTGTGCATGTCTCAAAGAAATATGGAATCTTTAGCAAATACAACTATAAGTTCATCGTCAACAGCAGCATCACATTCCGTTCCTCTCCCCAATATAATATTGGTGGGTTCTTTTTACAGCGTTTTTCTGGTCGCTCTATATTTCTATTATCCTGAGGTTTGCAGTACATTTCTTTATAAATGCGATTTCCTTTAAATTTGTAGGATTTATTTTTTATTATTTGTTACTTTATTTCTCTCTATTTTTTTTCATCACAGTTAGGCCTAAATTTTTGTAGTTAATTCCTTACATTTTCGTTTCTTTTATGTCCCCTTAAACAATATTCAGCTAAAAACCTCAAATGCATTTCAGAAGTTACAATTTTTTTTATTAGATTTTGCTAACGGCCATATCTCGGACCCATATCTTAATGTAGGAACTGCCACTAATTTATATAATTTTATTGTGTTTATTTTTGTGATCAGGTTTGTTTGATTTACTTCTCCATACAGTGATTGCCATTGTAGAATTTGGCTTGGATATGTGCCTTGCAGATTAAAACAGCTGATCATTTTTTTTCTGGGAGAAATTTCAAGTTATGTTTCGGCATGTAATGGTTGGCAGTTAAAATTCTTCTTCATCATCATCCAGGGATTAAGCTAGAATTGTTAGAATTGTTCTGATCATCTTCTGTGTGGGCGTCCAACATTTCTCCTTCAGTGTGGGTTATAATTCAGCAATAATTTTGGAATTTTTTCTTCTGGCATTCTATCGCATTTCTTTCCAGACATTCCTATATTTAACTATTCCATCTGTAAGTTTGAAAATATTTACTTCCTTTGTTATATTTTCATTTCTTTTTTTATCTAGCAGACTATATGCTGCTATATTTCTTAAAAATTTCATCTCAATTGCTTCCAACCTTTATTCTCGTCTTTTAGTCATCGTCCAACATTCTGATCCATACATTAATACATGAACATCCATTACTTTATACAATTTCGTTTTTGTTTCTTTTCCTGCATTTTTAAGTTTTTTAACAGTACTCCAAATTAGATTACATTTATTTATTTTATCATTAATATATTCAATTTTAACATTTGATAAATTGAAACATAGATATTTAAAACTATTCACTTGCATTGTGTTTTCTAAATTGAATTTACATACTCCGTACCAGTTAAGTGTTACCAAGTCTCCTGAGAACTTCTCAATTTTAGCAGGACATTTGAATATGATAAAAAAAATACAGTTTTACTATATTTGAGACGGTTGACTGACCTTACGCCCTTAAATCTTAATAGACCTTCATTTTCATGTTATTGACCATGAGAATTAATGATGACATTATACATTTTTAAAAGCATAAAATAAATATATTTTTGAAAACTTGATTTACAGTTTTCTTAGCCTGTTTTTGTTCCCTAAATGCACCTTTTAGAACCTAAAAAATCCTAGATTTAATTACACATAAAAAGTTGTCAATATAAAACTTGAAACAGATTTTTTATAATAATACAATTCAATTTTCCTTAAAAACCTAGGGCCTACTTTTAGTTTTGATACGTTTTTAAAATAATAACACTGGTCAACATGATTTTTGTCTCATGAGTACCAACAGTTTTACTAAATGCAGTTTTTTTATCGTGTTTTCAAATATGTATTCGGAATTTCTGCATCACCCACAGTTTTTTTATTTCAATTTCAATTAGTGGATTTAAATCATTATTTTTTTAATAAACGTTTTTTCGTCCAATTGTCCATTGTAAAATAAAACCAAATGAGCTAACTCAGGAGATTTCAGCTAAGGAAAAGAGATATCAAGGCAAATGGAATCCGATTATTGTTGGACCATCAAGAGGGATGCTCCATAGGCGAAATATAGCAGAAAATCGTCATTTCTTACTTTCTAGGCGAGTTCGAATATTGTGTAGTTACGAATATAGAAAATATTAAAATGTTTGAAATTATAAATTCCTGTCTCTCGGAAACCGATATCATATTTTAATTCAGGAGAAAAATACTATCAGAATCACAAATTTTTCTTTCTGAGACAAAAAAAAAAAGTTTTTTTTTTGTTGCTCAGTGTAATCTTTGACTACACTAAGTTGGACAAAGTAGTACTTACTATTTTTTTTGTTCATGATATTGATTTTATGGCTATTTTTGGTGCAAAACTATGGGAAGCTTTTTGGTTTGAGATCCCACGGGGGAAGAAATTTCTCATGGGATTTCGACCAGTGTATGAGACAGGAAAAAAATTCAATTTAAAACTTTTCTTTAATTTTTTAATTATTAATTAATTTTTTAGTTTGGTTTAAAATAGATAGGGCTAAACTACAAAGCATCATGAGGAACTTAGATAGGTACGATAAGTATCGTCGAGTTTGTGATAACCAGCTACAACGGCTGAGAGACACAACATTATAAAACATCACATTTCTACGATTTTGAGATAATCGCGAATATTATGGTTTGAGGAGGCTAATGTTTGGATAAGAAAGTCTAAACTTACAAAAGTTACTTAACATCTAGATAGAATGGAAAAGAACCGAATACTCAAAAGAGCCAGGAGATATACACCTGCAGGCAAGAGATCCTAAGGGAGACCAAGAAGGCGCTGGAATGAAGAATCTGAACAGACCAGAAGCCTATACCATGAAGTTGTTGATGATCATGACTTTTTTCTGGGCTGTAAAATCCTGAACCTCTAATTAACACTTGTGAATGTGAGATCAGCATCCGGAAGGTAGGCCAAGGACGTTCTAAACTGTTGTGCCAACGTCATTTTAAATTGACATTCTAATCATGGAAAGTTTTCTTTGTTGACTTAATATATGGTCAAACTTAAAGTGTATTTCCAGATATTGAACTATTTTAAATAAGAATTTGAGAATGTCTTTTGACCCTTAATCTTCTGTGTATAGTGAAGCTGTCACAAGACTGTCAACCCAAAAAACCTTTCGGCTGGGCCAGGTACCAGCGGTACAGTGACAACTGTGAAGACTCTTGAAAAAAATTCTTCTTTTTCACTTCCTGGTTTAGGCAAAAGTTGCCTGTTCCGTCTTCACTAATTGATCTCTTCCGAGGACGTCCGACATCTCTTCTTCCTCTTGGAAAATAATGGAAGATTTTATTTGGTAATCTACTTTCTTCCATTCTTTCTACATGTTCTTTCCACTGTATCTTGTTGTTAAATATATTTTCTTTTATGGAGTAGATCTGCAGTTCTTCACGGATATCCTCGTTTCTTATCTGGTCCATTCTAGTGCAGCCTTTTACTCTTCTTAAAAATTTCATCTCGGCTGCTTGGATTTTACTTTCTTGTTTGGTAGTGGTAATCCAAGATTCACTCCCATGCAAAAGGACAGGGACAGCCATTGTTTTATAACATTTTAATTTTGTTTGTTTATGGGCTTTATTATTCAATGCTCTATTTATTGTACCACAAATAGCTTGAAACTGATGTGTTTTGTGTTCAATATCTTTATCATACCCATAGCTGATGTCACATCCTAAATATTTAAAGTGGGATACTTGTTCAATAATTTCGTCTCTAATTACTATTTTTGCACGCAGAGTATTTCTTCCACAAAATGCCATTACTTTTGTTTTACTTATTGAAATTTTAAAATTATAATCGCTACATATTGCATTTAGTTTGTAAGCAGTCAATTGTAACAGATCTTCATCATGGTGAAGTAAGACTAAATCATCGGCGAAAAGTAAGTTATTAATACTTGAGTTATTGTTCAATCTAAGGCCATTGTCCATTATAATTTTCCATTGTTTCATAATGTCGTCGATATATATATTAAAAAAGAGTGGGCGATAGACTACACCCTTGTCTAACTCCTTGATTTATTAAAATTTCTTCTGACCTTTTTCCATTAGTTTTTATCACTACTTTAGTTTCTTGGACTGATTTCATTAGATGGTGTGGATATCCTCGCTCCTTCATTATTTCCCATAGTATAGATCTATTTACTCTGTCAAAGGCCTTTTCAAAATCAATGAACAATAAATATGTTGGCAGGTTAAATTCTCTTCTCTTTTCAATTAGTCTCTTTATAATAAAAAGGTAAGAATTAAACTTCTCTCAAAAAATAAATAAAAAGTAAAAAATCTTATTCTTCTGAAAGTACAAACCAATAATCATTACAGGATCTTCCTTTTCTGAACCCTGCTTGTTCTTCTTCTAAGAGTGTGTCGATATCTTCTTCAATCTATTATTTATTGAAAAAAATTAATAAGATTAATGAATAGCGTCTTTCAAGCCTCACTGACTCACTTATGAAGTGTAATACATTTTAAAAGATCCTACAACTTGGCATTTAAAACTCCATGACGCAACAGGCCCTTGGTCTACCATCTGACTGCTGGCCTCACATCCACTTGGTTAATCACAGAGATAACGATCATCCAGCCAGTGTAGGGAAGAGATGTGGACAACATTTGGGGTCCATAGCCGTTACAGCTGGTTTTCTCAATCTGGAGCCCATACTTTTTATATATAGCTACCCAAATTTCTCACGATGCTGGATGGGCATCGGTCCCATACTGAGCGAAATTCCATGAGAACATTTCTTCCCCCGTAGAAGCTCAAACCGCGAATGCCGTAGCTCTGCGCCAAAGCATCTTGACAAAGTATCCTAAATCCGGTTAAAAAAGTTAGAAATTTCATTTGTTCTTCCGTATTCAGAATGTCTATGAGGATAATTCAATCTCTCAAAATAACAGGCCTGTACATTTAGTCTATATGCGGCAATATCCCTGATGGTAAAACCTTGCGGAATATAAGGCAAAGCATTTGATCGTCTTGTGATGTTGGTTGAGAATAATTAGACCTATACAGACCACTATGGGGCTTCACGGGCTGTTAACAAAGTATTCTCACCGTCAGCATTGCATAAATTCATATACAGCCAGGATACGACAAAAAATAAATACAATTCATTTTAGACCAGTGGTAGGTCTATATAAGTTATATATATATATATATATATATATATATATATAGTCTATGTGTGTGTATGTGTGTATGTCTTTATAGGAAGCAAGATATAATAAGAGCAGTTAAGTCTCGTAGACTGAGATGGCAGGACATGTGACACTAATGGGAAATGAAAGAGGTGCATGGTAGCTTCTTGTAGGCAAACCAGAGGGAAAACGTCCAGTTGGTAGACCAAAAATAAGGTTGGAGAATAACATTAACCAATATTTGAGGATGTAGATTATACAGGGGATGATTGGAAAACATTAGTTCAGGATAAGGATGCGTGGAGAGTTTGTCTGCTCGGCCATGAACCTACAGGTTAATAGAGTCAGTTAGTTAGTTTATATACATACATTCTGCACGAGGGTAGCTCTTTCACTACAATCATAACATTTTCATACCATGTTTTGCAGCTTTACTAGGGAATTTTACATGTGGTAGCTTCCCGTTGAAATATACAGTATATATATACACATATCCGAATAACTATTAAAATATCGGAAAAATTAACGTAAAAATATTTGAAGGCGATATATATATACATACACATACTAGCTGGCCCGGCGAACTTCGTATCGCCTTGAAATATTTGTACGTTCATTTTTCCGATATTTTAATAGTTATTCGGCCATTCGGGGCGGAAACAAATCCAACAAATCAAAGATCATGAAAATCGGTTCAGCCGTTCTTGAGTTATAAATAGTGTAACTATTCTACCGTTCCCAATATCTAGCAATTGTTCAGAATCAATTGGACAATCGAAGTGTTTCAACATCCGACTTTGTTTATATATATATATATATATATATATATATATATATATATATATATATATATAAATCCGAATAACTATTAAAATATCGGAAAAATTAACGTAAAAATATTATATATATATATATATATATATACATACTAGCTGGCCCGGCGAACTTCGTATCGCCTTGAAATATTTTTACGTTAATTTTTCCGATATTTTAATAGTTATTCGGCCATTCGGGGCGGAAACAAATCCAACAAATCAAAGATCATAAAAATCGGTTCAGCCGTTCTTGAGTTATAAATAGTGTAACTATTCTACCGTTCCCAATATCTAGCAATTGTTCAGAATCAATTGGTCAATCGAAGTGTTTCAACATCCGACTTTGTTTTATATATATATATATATGCCTATAATATATAAAAGTGGCAATGGCTCCTTTGTAACTCTGTGTCGAATGTTATATACGTTACGAACTCGATGTCCTAGTTCTAGCAATTCTTCAACAATACTCTCTGTATTTATAAAGTAATGCATATTACGAAGAACTACTCGGAAAGCCCTTTCCTGTTTTAACTGACACGTGTGATATTTTGCATTATTCTCATTTAGCAATCTCGCCAACATATGTAAGCTTCAGTAGGGGTTGGCAGGATTTTAACCTCTTCTTTATACATTTTGTATGAGAAATCTGAATCCGAAAGTTTTTGTTTTACACAGTTTATTAGTTGTGGTACGTTAACTACACCCGGTATAAATATGGGTGGTGGTTTATGTGGAAGTGGTTTTGTTGACTGAGATGAATTTATGTTGTCTGCATTCTCAGTATCATCCATGAGTGTATCATAAGGATTATATACAGTTATTGATGAAATATTTTGAGGAGGCTTGCTGATTTCATTATACTTTCGTTTTTTTTCTACGAACTTGTTGCCAGTTTGGATTCTCATCATCATCATCATCATCAAGAAGTCTCTGTATAGTAATATCATCTTGTGATATATTATAGTCATCTTGTTTTTCATTTAATTGAGGCATGGAGATTGTTTCTGTAATATTAGGCATATTATTATAACTAACAGACTTACTTACAGTTCTGTTATTCCGTTCCTTAGGACCTTCATATGTTTTTAAATTGACATTCTTCATAAATGTAAGATTTATGTCACATAGGTCTATACCAATTTGCGGAAATTCACTTGATATCTTATCATTCATGGTCTCTAGAACTGATTCACCATATTGTCCAATGTCCCTTCTCGGTCCAGTTAAATTTAAATTAAGGTGCTGTCTTTCAGCCAGATTACTTAAAATTAATACTTACACACGAAATTAATAATATTATCAATATATTGAACATAAAATGAACACTGAACACACTTAAATTATGAAAAAATCAATATTTGTAATTCAATTGAAATTCGCGGTTGCAACAAAAAGCACAGCCATCTGGATCTCTCTTTGTTACATAATAAACCAATTACCTTAGCAAATTACCTTACATCTGATGTTAGAATCGTGTGGAACTCACAGATTATTACACCGCCATCTGTTATAATCGTATGAAACTCACAGATAATTATAACTCTTTGTTAAATAATAAAAAAATAATTTGCAATAAAAAATTATGCAACTATAAATTTAGTTATAAACTACCCTATGTCTCAAGTTGGATCAAACTGCACACAGTGTGCAAAATTTTATTAAAATCAGTTCAGTAGTTTAGGATTCCATCGCGGACAAACAACGTAACACGAAATTTATATATATATATATATATATATATATATATATATATATATATATATATATATATATATATATATATATATATATATACATACCTTCATTGCTAAATGTCAAAAATTTAATTATAATATATATACCTATAGCATTTTGTTCAACATCGTTCAGACTTTCGTTTTGTAATTAATAACAGTTCGTTTCGATTTCTTACGCTTGTCATGTAAACAACCAATGAATAGAATTTCAGCAGTGTTTCAGACTCATATTCGGGAAGTCTCGGGATATTTTCTTTAAAAAAATTGAAGACCGAGAAAAACGTTCTCTAAAATAAAGGTAATAAAATAATATTATTTGAATAATTAAAACTCTAGGCCCTATTGCATTACAGCTTAGAAGACTCTTGGCCTACCTGCCGGCTGCTGGCTTCACAGCAATATAGACCTACAAAAGTCAATACTTAAAAAGAAAAACTGAAAATGGTCAGAGGAAATCAGAATATTCCACACTTAATTTCCATATCTGCGATCTATCCTGGCATTCCTCACTCCACCCCAGAATATCAAAGCAGTGGAAAATATTGTTTTATATTCTTAAAGTGTATTAAATTTTAAAAGAGCTATCTATTACAACAACAGGGTGTAACAGAGCATCCTGTTTGGATTATCCTGGTATAGCTAGAAATAGTAGAAAATATTCAACCTCTCTATCACCCTCATGGTGATGGAGAGGAGGAGACAAACTTTTTTTTTACCATTTCAAACGATTTTGAAATATATGAAAATAACTGAGGCTAAGGTTTTCCAAGAAAAATATAAACATTAAAAAATATTTTCATTTTGTTAAATTATGGGATATTCAATGCCATTTCTTGCTCGAAAACTGTAAATGGTTCGCATTGTGTTTCAACGTGAGGTAGTCTTTGTCAGCAGGATTGTTAGCTTTATACAAAGTATAATAATAATTAGAGCTAGGAATTTTAGGTGCAACATTTTGGTGAAAAAAAGTGCAAAAAATGTGCTTTAATATAGCAGAAAAATGTGCAAAAAAGGTGCAATTTTTAAAAATAGAAGGTGCAAATTTCCCATTTGAATTATCGCTAAAGAGTACCAAAACCAGTTACATCAAGTAACTCTTACTTACTTACTGGCACTATCAAACCCATAGGTTCATGGCCGCGCGGATATAAGCTATCTATACATCCCTATCCTGAGCTAAAGCTTTCCAATCGTTCCCTGTATAATCTACTTCCCTCAAATCATAGTTAATGTTATTCTCCCACCTCATTCTTGGTCTACCAACTGGGCGTATCTAAAAAAGTTCAATATTTCAACTGTCTATCGGTGGTTTCGTCTAATTGTAAAATATACTGGTTTTCACCTTCTACTTGACTGATCTGTTTTAATTTTTCTTCATACAGAGGTTGAAGGTATGATTTTCATCTGGGACAGACTTCCCAGTATATTTCTCCAAATATGCTTTCATAATAGGGTTGTTAAATTTGGAAAGAGGAATACCACATGTCACAAATGTCTTTGCTGTATCAATAAAAATATTTTTATTTATTAAACTTGAAGATGGCAATGCCTGGCCAATAAACTGTTGCCACAATACACATTTACTGCTTTGTAGTTCCTTATTTTTCGTCTTTTGCACTCCCTATATGCTGCGTAACACGGTTGTGTTGGTGTTTATCAACAATTATTATTGAAATATCACAAAGAATGCATCTCATAACAGATCTGTCACTCTGAATTCCATATGCACTATACTGTTTTACAAAATCATGTAGTTTGTAGGAGTTCACATTCGGTTTCGACATACTATATACTGGTCACTCAGGAAAATAGCAGACCGCACAAGTCAAATATTATTTTGAACTGAAACATTTGTTTATCCACTCAACAATCTCCCTTGCTTAAACAACAGCTTTCGCATTACTCTGGTGCAAGAAGGTGTGAACTAATTTAAAATAGCCTAACGGGACTGCACTAAAGTGGAAGTAATGTGATGTGAACTGATACCACACCTTGAAAGTGTATTTGAAGAAATGTAAAAAAAAAAACACATTATTTTGGGAATACAATGCTGCTAAGAGACAAAAGAGGTTTAAAAAAAGTGCAAAATGTGCTTGCATTGATAAAAAGGTACAAAAAAGTGCTAGCATTGAAAAAAGGTGCAAAAAGGTGCAACTAAAACACATTTAGGGACATTTATTTAATGTTTTCTTTGCAAGACAAGCTAATTTGAGCATTGTAGTAACAAAATAAAATTAAGGTGCAGCACCTAAAATTCCTAGCTCTAATAATAATAGAATAAATGCGCACAAGTTGTACAGAAAATATATGTTACATAAGGTTTGTCATTAATTTGATTCGCATAGTTTGTTATTTGCAGAATTCTACCAGGGATATCCCTCGTTTTTTGCAGATGGTTACATGGTAACGGTCGCATGGTTTCTCGCACAGTTCACACATCGTGGAAACACTTGGTCTTGCATATCTTATGGTGGTATCCATGCACTGCTATTGAATTCACCAGGTGTCGGAGTTCTTGATTGGTGTTGGTCCAGGATCTCTTTGTCATGGCTTCTGTTGTATAAAAGTCCAGCCATATTTCTTGTCTCTTCTTCTCACTTTCCTGAAGTAGTTTATTTGAGCTGTCTGTGGATGGTAGCCTCATACGCAGTTCTTCTGTGAAGAAGGGTTCCTAGGCGAGTTCATATGCTAGCCTCGACTTTGCGTGTTTTGAGACACCTAGGGCGGCTTTCAATAATCGTGATTTGACTGCTTCCAATGTTATTAGATCAAGAGATTCAGCTTCTCCCAAATGAGGTCTATTCCATAGCTTGCAATGGGAACTATTTTTGCGTTGAACAAGGCCATGGCCGTTTTTAGTGACAGTCTGGATATTGCTTTGATGTCAAACATGGCTTTTGTGGCAGCTGCTGCACGGGATTTTATGCGTATTCTAAATGACTTGGCAGTGGTTTGCAGCGTCAGTCCCAGATATTTGAAGCTGTTAACTGTCACGAGAGGTTCAATTCTGTCCTCCGCAGCTTCTCGACCTCCGTTGCGGAATGCCATCTGTACCGTTTTTCCCGAGATTTATTTCCATTTTGTTTTCCTGTGCCCATTTCTCAAGTTGGTTGGTTGCTCTTTGCAGGTCTTGTATAGAGTTCGATCCGATGACCATGTCGTCTGCATATATGTAGATTTTCACTTCCTCCGTCTCCTGTCTAATCATTTGTACGACATCGTATTATACAAAGTATAGTGATATAGTGATATGACTAGTACCTGTCAATCATATGAGCCTCCAGAGTTGATATCATACAGAAATTTTACCTGTTTACTAGCACTATGCACAACAATTTTGTGAATTTACATTTGAAGAGATGATATTTTTAAGGCCAATGGCGGGTTACACTCTTAAGGACCAGAAAAGAAGTACAGAGATAAGAGATCAATTAAATAGTTTTAAATTGACGAATAAAATTGACAAACAAAGACAAAATTGGTACGAGCATCTACTATTAGAATGCCAGATGATAGACCTCCTAAAATTATTTTAAACTGCAGACCTATAGGATACAGAAGTCAAGGTAGACCATTTGCTAGGTGGAGAGACCAAATCTCTTGAAGTCGGAACAGGCCAGATGGCCTAAGCCTTGATATTGATTATGATGACATTTGAAGACCATTTTATGTTAAAAATGTGTAATATTACGATGAATATGTAGTAATGAGTAAAATATGTAAACATATGTAATTAACAAACTTAAGTAAAAGATCCAGATTTATGTGAATTGTCAATATTTTCGGTTATTACGAAGGGGCGGATTTCTATGACCTAAAAATGGAAAATATGTATGCATTTATGACCTAAAAAAGGTTTAAATATGATCTAAAAAGACAAAAATATTGCCTTATAATTGAATGAATTTTTTACTCATACTATATTAATTGTTCATTCGTATACATTTTCAATCGTATCATAAGAAAAATCTGTCGTTGAACACTTCTTATGTTTAGCAGTATCACAATGTTATTGTACATTAAATCGCTTTTTTTTGTCGATACTTTAACTTCACAGTTTACAATATAAAATAACACCATCAATACTAAAAATCTTCTCCCCAAACTCTCGAACAAAAGTTCCTTAATTTTACACTCTCAGAACACGTACTTTTAGGTATGGTGAAATAGAACTAAAGCTGAGGCATCGATAGGAATGTACAGGAACATTTCAGAGGGCTGGTGGATGTGGTAAAGTGGAGGGAAAAAAGCAGAAAACCTGACACCAAACAATTAGGGTGGTAAGGGTGAGATACAAACATTCAAGGTTGTCTTCTATTGTTCAGTGCAAACATTTGCTACTTGTTAACAGAAACTTTCGAAACAAGTCATCATCATCATCATAGTACATTCACAAGTATACTGTGAAACTGACGATTTTTATACAGATACAATGTTGGTTATTTCCAATCGCCTGATGACTAGGCTATTTAAAAAAACCCAAAATATGACCAAAATATGACTTTATCATAGAAATAAGCAGAAGTATGACCACAAATCTGAAAAGTGAGAAATATGACTTTTAAGACTCAATAAAAACCACTTAATCTTAATGATAATGCAATATATAAATGTTTTTACTTACTTGAAGCTTAGAATATAGGCTTTGGTAAAAATATGACATGTCATAGGAATCCGCCCCTTAGTTATTATGAAGGAACATATCAAGAAAAAAATTGTAATTATATATGAATCCGGACTCTATAATAATCACAGAAATGGACTATCATTCAGCCAGAATAGGGATAACGTGTGGTCACAAATTGGACTCTCTACTTATCGTAGCTGCCCAGATTCTTCAGGATGCTGTGTGGACATCGGTTCCATAGCTGAAATTCAATGAGAAATTTTCTTCCCCCACAGAGACTTGAACCAACATAGGCCTATGTCCCGTAGCTCTGCACTGACATTTGAATAATTAAATGTTTAATCAAAAACATCAAGATAGGCTATTATAATAAATAAATAAACAAATAATTATTAACTTTGAGAAGTACAATGTGGAAATGTAAGACTTAACTTCACTGAAGGAAATATGACACACGATGGATATTGGATTTCAAGTGCAGAGTGTTGGGTCATTGCTTGTGCTATTAAGTAATAACATAAACAATGGTTGGGTTTACTTGAACACTTTGTGCGGTTTTCTTATAGTAATTTTCTATCTTTTTCTGCGGGCTTGCGTGCGGTCACCAATTTGTGCATGCAATTCTTTCCCAAGACTTAAAATGGCTCAAGCGATGTTACTATTTCTATTCAGGTGAGATTTGCCATTTGTTGTTTTTCTTGTTCTATTCTTAATAGCTTTTTTTTTACTTCTCTGTTTTCCTTCACTTTCTTCCCTCCTTATTCTACTACAAGGTTTAGGCTATGCAGCCTGTTCCGGCGAAGTTAAAAGTGGAGTCCATCTTCTACGTGGTCGGCCAACATCTCTTGTTCTCTGGGATTATACAGGTAGGTTCTTTTTGGTATTCTTTCGTTGTTCATTCTCATTAAGTGTTCTGTCCATTTCTTATTATTTTCGCTGATTTTATCTTCAATTTTATATATATTTAATTCTTCTCGTATAGTTTCATTCCTTATTCTATCCACTCTTGTGCACCCTTTCACATTACGTAAAAACAGCATTTCCGCAGTGTGTATCCTGCTTTTATTCCTTGATTTCATTATCCAATTTTCACTTCCATAAAACAACAAAGGAACAGCCATTGTTTTTATATAATTTAAGCTTCGTATCTTTCCTCGTTTTCCGACCTAAGGTTCTTTTTATGGTTCCACAAATACCCTTAACTTTCCTTCTCCATGATATTAGTAGCACTTCTTATTATTTATCTAATTTTTAAAGTATATATAGCCTACAGTCAATATGCTCATTTCACCAATTAATGTTTTAAAATGGTTAACACGTTTCCACAGCCAAGCTGTCATTCTCAAGACCAGATATTAAATATATAATTTTTCATTCACTTTGTAAATTCTATTTTATTTTGAGACATCTTAAAATCTATGTTCATATCTGATCTAGGATATTCGGGTGATCTACGATTATGAAATGGGTTGTGGCAATGAACTCTCAGCCCAGTACTTGGTCAAGGTAAAACCACAAAAAATAGTTACATTGGTAGTCACCAAGATCTGAATTCGGGAATACCGAGCACGAGTCTCAAATTTTTCCCTCTCAGCCAAGTTACTGCAAGGTTCATTTCTTTTAAGTGTGCCATTTCGCTCCATTTTATTGATATAATGCGGTGCTCTAATGGTTATGTTCCTCCTCACTTGTCCCAAGGGTCGCGGGTTCAACACTACCCTGGGTCAATCGATTTTTAGGTTGAAAACATCCAAGTGAGAAGTTCTGAAGATTTTCGATCTCATACAAAGAACCGCAAGCTTGAAAAAAAAGGTATCTGTGCAAAATTTAACCAAACTTCCTCCATTCAAGTAATATCTTAGTTGTCTATGTCTCATTGAGGCGGTATGCTGATTACATTGCCACTCAATGACATCTGTAAGGAAATAAGAGAAACTACATTAGTTTTGTCAACAAACTCCTGAAAGAGGGTAGCTAAGGCTAGACTCGAAGGGCCGTGAATTCAAAAAATAAGATAGTAATACTATATCTCGATTTAAACTCATTTTATCATGTCTTACTGTGCATTCTCAATTTCTTAAATATAACCTACCTCCAATAAGGAGGAACGCGCCGTTGCCTAGTTGGTTAAGGAAATATGTTA
This sequence comes from Diploptera punctata, assembly GCA_030220185.1. Taxonomy (NCBI): domain Eukaryota; kingdom Metazoa; phylum Arthropoda; class Insecta; order Blattodea; family Blaberidae; genus Diploptera; species Diploptera punctata. The sequence goes on along the minus strand of JASPKZ010004220.1, from coordinate 1,583,509 downwards.
CAAGCCGGATGGGTGTCTTTGCCTCCAGAACATGCATGTAATAATAATTTCCACTAGAAGTTGCATCGAAGTCAGTGCCATAGTTCGCAAGAAGTTATAGGCCAGAATAAAATTTCCTAAGAGCTTTTTATTTTCAAATACTAGTAATCCCTTCTCCTCCCTTAAAGAAAGAGTCCATGTTTCGCATTCATATAATGAATATAATTGCGAGAAGAAGAGTTTTATATATTTATGATGATGATGATTGTTATTATTATTATTATTATTATTATTATTATTATTATCAGACAAGAAATGGGTGCACAAGAAACTGTTATCGAAAGGATAACAAAGAGAGTTTTACAGTGGTATGGACATGTACAGCGGATGTCAGAAGACCAGTGGCCTAAACATGTATTAGATTGGATGGTACCAGGCAGAAGGAAGAGGGGGGAAGTACAAGAACATGGTATGAGGGAATATATGATGCCATGATGGAGAGGAGTATGGAAGAGGGACAATTGGAAGATAGGAATCTCTGGAAAGCAGGAAAGGGCAAACTGCTGTAAGTGGAAAGCCTGTATTAAGTAAGTATTATTATTATTATCATTATTATCATTATTATTATTATTATTATTATTATTATTATTATTATTATTATTATTATTATTATTATTATTATTATTACAGAATATATTTAATTGGAAACAACAGATGAGTTAATATGTAATTCATGAAGAATAGGCAATGTTAAAGATTTTAAATATTTAGTAATTTTTTAGATAAAATTGAGAATTCAACTACAGAAAATGAAAGAAAAATAACCGATGGAAGAAGAACCATTGGTATGTTGAACTCAGTGTTTTGGAATAGAAATGTACTGTAATAATATACAGAACGAAGAAAACTATATCTCATGTCCAGTTACAAAGCATTTACTGTACGTGCTATTATGCACTGCAGAGACTCTTGATGTCCCAACTCCTTTCAAAAAACCTTAAACTGAAAATATATAAAACTATTATTCTACCAGTCATATTATATGGGTGCGAAACATGGACTCTTACTTTAAGGGAGGAAAGGAGATTACGAGTATTTGAAAATAAAGTACTTAGGAAATTTTTTTGAACCAGAGAGAGATGAACATACAGGTGAATGGAGAAGAATCCATAACAATGAACTACATGGTCTTTATAGGAAGCCAGATATAATAAGAACAGTTAAGTCTCGTAGACTGCGATGGGCAGGACATGTTGCACGTATGGGGAATGAAAGACTTGCATGGAAACTTCTTGTAGGAAAGCCAGAGGGAAAACGCCCAGTTGGTAGACCAAGAATGAGGTGGGAGAAAAACATTAACTATGATTTGAGGGAAGTAGATTATAGGGAATGATTGGAAAGCATTATCTCAGGATAGGGATGTATGGAGAGCTTATGTCCGCGCGGCCATGAACCTACGGGTTCGATAGTGCCAGTGAGTAAGTATATAGAACGAAGAAAATTATATTTCAAGCCCTGTTACAAAGCATTTTATTACAGCCTATGGGTCCGAAACCTGGACAGTAAGTAGACAACAAGCCAATAAGCTATTAGCAATATAAATGTATTTTTGGAGACAATAGACTAGAATTTTAAGACGGAACAAAATGAGAAACTGCACAATAAGGGAAATCATGCAAGTTGAAAAAATAAAAATTGAAAACACCTCATAAGAACGGACCAAAGAATATCCTTGATTGGATAGCTAATGGAAGAAGTGGAAGAGGCAGTTGGAGTGAGGAGAAGTATGGAAGCAAGACATTTGAGGGAATAAGATGCTTTAGACAGAAACCTCTGGCAAAAAATCACTTTGGGTTGAAGGAGAACCACTGTAGTGTGGAATATTCCTAGTAAAAACATTATTATTATTATTATTATTATTATTATTATTATTATTATTATTATTATTATTATTATTATTATTACTGTGGCAAGAATTATCCTAAGAAATGATCTGCTCATACACGATGCTTGGCTCTTCTAAAATTAACAACATTGAATTTAAACGTCTCAAACTCCTTTTTCGAATTTCTTAGTTAGGAGTTAGAATATATAAATACCAATTAACTTATTTTTTTAAAGTTAGAAACGACAAATGGAGAGACAAAGGAAAGGCGGAACGTGAAAGAGGGACGGAAAGGGAAAGAAAATAAAGTAGAGAAAATTGGATAATCAGAATTATGAAAAAGTTGCAAATTTGTAATTTATAATTTAAATAAATGATAATTTTTATGAGCGCCAGTGAAGAAAATAGTAAGGCGAGAGCGTGAGAACTGTTGAGCAAAAGAATCTGCTTCCTTGTGACCACTACTAAATCCAGAGAAGAAAATTCAAGACAAATTTAGAAAAGAACGAAACAGAAGTCACGATTATCTTGGTGGTTTTCGCCTTTAAATAAATACAATTTATCCGCAATGCAATGGCCATGAGTTGCTCTGCTTCAGCGATTTTCACAAACTTCAATCAATGTCAGCTACACCAATCCGTGATTTACAGTTTTAAGTGTCTGTTAGTGTTGCCATCAACTATTCAGTCTACCGCCCATGACTTCATGTTTATCTACTGTTGCATACAACTGAAATGTCATTCATAATGACGGATATTGAGGGAAAAACTCAACCATTTCTTATGTATAAAGACAATTCTACTGTCCCGCGTCGTACCCGAACAGTTTAATGCATGTAGGATATGTAGCCTTGGACCAAATATGCGCCGATTCGTATCTCGATGAAAGGAAAATAAGGCTAAAGTTTAGAATGCCTGTACCTATGATATTCTATACTACATTCTTGTAATTCTGCTGCTCTACGTAGTTTTTCCGTCTTTACTAAACATTTCGTACTATTTTAAAGATTTGCAACGATACTTAAAATATTTTTCATCATCATCATCATCATCCGGTATCATGACAGCTGCCGTCGTCTTCCGGAAACCAAACGCCATTCCTCTCTGTCCATCCATTGATCTTCCTCCAATCCTCTGATATTCATAGCTGCTTATACCCCTTCTATCCAAGTTTTCTTCGGTCTTCCTCCTTTCCATTTGGGATCCATTCCATAACTGTTTGAGGCAATATTTGCGCTGACATTCTTTTGACATGGCCATACCACTGTAATATTTTCTTTTCTATAATATCTATGATGTCCGGCTCCTCTTGTACACCCATAATTACCCTTATTTCTTTATTTCGTATTCTATCCATTCTAGATATTCCAGCTGATCTTCTTAAAACATCCATTTCTGCACTTAATTTTTTTTTCATTTCCCTGGTAGGAATTTGCCAGACTTCAGGACCATATGTTAAAATGCTCTGAATTATATTTTTCACAATCATTAAATATTTATCTCCACTCCAAGCGCGACAGGCCTAGAAGGCCCTTGGCCTACCAGTCGGCCACTGGTCTCACATCGACATGTGTTAATCAGAGAGGTAAACGATCATCTAGCCAGTAAAGGGGTGCCATGTGGTCAGCATGTAGGGTTTCCCAGCCGTTATAGCTGGTCTTCTCGACCTGGAGTTGCTACTTATTTCAGCTACCCAAATGCCTCACGATGCTGGGTGGGCACCGGTCCCATACTGGATGAAATTCAATGAGAAAATGTCTTCCCCCATGAGGACTTGAACCAGCGCAAGTCCCGTAGCTCTGCGCCAAAGCTTCTTGCCTTTAGCTACTCGGCTACGGCGCGGGACAAAATATTTATCTACGTACGCAAAATGTCGCATTTATTTCTAATTATATCGTTTAAAATCTATGAAATCGGAATGGCCAACATTCGAAAATATGTTTTAAGAATTGGGTGTTCATTAACTTCATTTTTTTTTTAGGTTCCGACGGGACAATTTAGTGTACATCAGATTATTCTACACTTCATTAAATAGTACAATATGCACGTAATTTATTTTATTACGTTAGGAAGGGGCGATTTGGTGTGCGTCCATTTTTTATAAACATATTTGAGATTTTATTGCAATGGTTGGTCATACCGATTTCACACATATATCCACCATCTAGCTGAGCAGGTGGTGAGCAGCTCTTTGGCCCACTGAGTATGGGTTCGAAGACGAGGTCTATTTGCCACGGATAATTTGAGTATCTATCTATAGTAATTCTGCCCGAGGGCAGGTCTTTCACTGCAATCATAGCATTTGCATGCCATGCTTTGCAGCTTTACTAGGGAATTGTATGTGTGGTAGGTTCCCGTTGCTTTCCACACTGGTGAAGGATGATGATGATGGCCATATATTTTCGGGGACCGTTTGAGCCTTAAAGTTTTTCTGACATTTGTCTTACAGGTGAGGAAAAACCCCGATAAAAACCTCATCCAGAAAAACTGTCCCGACCGGGGATCGAATCCGGGCCCGCTGCGTGACAAGGCAGCACGCTACCTCGAGACCATATATTGGTTTGAAATTTAGCTATACAGACAAAACAACACATTACAGAAATAAGACATCAACTAAAAATAGAGAAATTGAACACAACAATAGAGAAATACAGAACAAACTGGAAAGAACACTTGGCAAGGATTACTGAGAATAGAATACCCAAAGCAGCATACAAATATTCACCACGAGGAAGAAGAAGTTTGGGAAGACCAAGGAAAAGATGGAAAGAGCAGCAATTTGGAGCCAGAACAGGCTAGTAAATAAGCCTAAACCGTGAAGAAGAAGAAATTTAGCTATATACATAATAGGTAAAATGATGAATGGCATGTGACGTAATAGCAGAAAATACTGGACTCTGCTCCATATTTTCTTAAGTTTTGAAAGCATATTTTTCGCAATTTTTATTCGATTTTGGTGAGCAGCAGCGTTTTATCAAGTTGGTAGTTGAAGTTAACTTGTGTTTATTGGTGATGGATGGTGACCCATTCATCTGTCTGTGAAATTTTAATAATGTGTAGACCACATATCACCCCCTACACTGGCTAGATGATCGTCCACCTATGTGACTAACACATGTGGATGTGAGGCCAGCAGTCAGCTGTTAGATTAAGGGCTTTCTAGGCCTGTCGAGCTTGGAGTTTTTAAATTTGGAATTACAATAATAAGACCGGTTGTAACTTATGGCTGTGAAACATCGGTACAGAAACAATCGGATAAACAAAAACTATTAGGCCTAATCTTCGAAAGGAAAAATCTTACGGAAATTTTTTGGGCCAATTAGAGAAAAAGATGGCAGATGGCGTAAACGAATGAACTCCGAATTAAACAATTTAATATAAAATAAAAATATAGTAAACCACATTAAAGCTGAAAGGCTTGGGCATGTGAATAGAATGCAAGAAGACAAACTTGTAAAAATAATATAGACTACAAATGGAAACCAATATGCGCCAGAACAACTGGACGCCCAAAAATAGATGGCAGGGTGAAATCATAAAAGATATAACAGAAATGAAAATTAAAAATTGGCCGGTCTATATACAGAATATATCTGAATGGAGAAAAATAGTTGAGGATCCAAAACTTAAAACTTCATTGAAATTATAGTCCCCTATTAGAAAAAAAGAAGAAGAAGTAGTAGTATTTGGGTTTATTTTGTTTTAAAACTTTCTACCTTGCCAAAAACCTAATTTGGACGGCAGGTGTGGAAGGTGGGTCCCGGGATTGTACCACCACGCCACGGCGACAACACGAGACGGTAATTAATGTGTTGGCAGTGTCAGTGAGAAGATGAGTGAGTTGGCGTCACAAGGGAGGACGAGTTGACTGTGTCCGGCACAATTAAACACTTGTGGTATTGTTCTAACAGAAGAACTACTTCTGTGGCAATTAGACCACGTCCGGATTAAGATGTTATCTCCAGAATTAGTATTAAGTTTCCGATCACGAAGTCGTGCGTTCCCTTCACGCCACCGAAATGTGTTCACTAGATTATGCGCTTCACCATACTTTTATTGAAAATATCTTTAAATTTTCTTCAAAGCCCAGAAACTTCATAATTAGCACTGCAACTCAGAATTAAGCTACTATCTATTTGGGGTTAATATAGACCTGCCGACATAATCAGTAGCCATCAAATGCAATATTTTAAATATATTCTTGGATTTAATATTATTATTATTATTATTATCATTAATATTATTATTATTATTATTATCATTAATATTATCATTAATAATAATAATAATAATAATAATAATAATATTGTCTCGCTCAGTAGCCGATACAATGTCTTAGTCTTCCTTTTTGATTAACAGATATGGATGTTAGGGCAGAAGTTTTCTGGTAGGCCAAGGGCCTTCCTAGAACTGTCGCGCCATGGAATATGCAGTTATTATTATCATTATTATTGTTATTATTATTACCGTCATTAACATAATAATAATCGCGTTGATCTCTATAAAAAGTAAACATTTTAAAGAAAACATTTATATTGTAGCAGTGACACTTCTGTAATTAGGTGTCGTAATTAAATTTTGACATTTGCAATGAAGGTCAAATATGACATGAAAAGAAAAATAACCGGGATATATATATATATATATATATATATATATATATATTTGGAATCTTCAATCATATCCCCATTTTAATTCATAATTATGTTTTTTCTATCCTGAAACTTTTTCCTCCCTATCCTATTATTTTGATGTTCCTAGTTTTTTATATTCGTTTCAAGATCATTAGTCTTCTCTCTAAAATATCCCCTCCTTTTACTCTTTAATAAACTAGCGGATCCCTCTCTGATGTTACCCAATTATTCTAAATTGATTTCAATTGGCTCGTGTAACCAATTGATTTTTGTCAGCTTTCTTTTCCTCTTCAAACCATTTCATGTTTTGTCTCTATTTGAAATAAACTATAACACCGGATTACATTTATACTTTATTGATAAGAGAAGGTCATGGGAGGCGATATGATACGAGTGATGAGGAAGACAAGATGGTATTCGGGGACTATTTGGATCTCGAGGTCTAATGGGTGAGGAAAAACTCGAGAAGAATCTCTTCCAAGAGACTTGTATCTTACCAGGGTTTGAACTCTAGCCCGTTGTGTCCGAAGCAACAACATCACCCTAAGGCCGGGCGCCCACTAAGATGATCGTGATATGATAGTGATACAACAAATACACTGATCCAACACGGACTAAGACAGCATAGTGACCTGGCGCTCACTGGACTGATTCATAGTACAACATGTTGTCGGAGGACGAGGGTGTTCTCGATCTAGTTTATTTAGCTAATATCAATTATTACAACAGAAGATGTAAAAGGCGATTCTGGGTACATCTTTTTGGCTTGCTAATGTAGAAGAAAGTTGTGCTTTTAATGTGTTCAAAGAATTACATATGTATTAAATAACAATTGGAAGAAATATAAGATGTCAGAAAAAAAATAAAGTAATTTATTTATGAAGTTATTTAAATTAAAAAAATAATAATAAATAAAGAAAATGACCAGCTTCATGGGCTAATGGTCAGCGTTTCTGACTACAGTTCATGAGGTCCCGGGTTCGATTCCCGGTCAAGCCTTAGGAATTTTTCTTAAAGGGAATTATTCCAGTGGTTGCCCATGGTCTAGAATTCAGGTTAAGAACTCTCCTGGTGCTTCATTATAATTTATCACCCATCATATCATCGGGGTAACGTAACTCCGCCTTCCGGGTGCCCCAACCTAAGAAATGGATTATAATTCTGCCAAAGCCAGGGAAGAAAGCCACAAATGTCGTAAGAGACAACCTGGTGGCATTAGACAAAACAAAAATAAATAAAGAAAATAGATAAATGAAGGAGTCTATAATTACTGTTTACATATTTGTAAATATCTCAATTACATAAATTCGTATGCAACGTCACAGTTGCTTTCCTATGATCATTTGTTCAGAAATTCACTTGTTACTTTTACATTTATTTATTTGTTTATTGCGGGCAAGTGTGTAAAGAGTTTGACATAAGTTAAAAATACTTTAATATTTTCATAATTGAGCTGTTATTGTAATCTATTTTGTGAATTGTGGGCTTGACAGAAAATAAATTATCATGGCATTAAAAAATGTTCGGAAATTCAATTGTTAATTTTAATGAGTTTTTATTTTTAATAATACAATATTCATTACTTCCGACAATTCCTTGGCAATCCTATGCCATGCCTGATCTTGAACATTTCTGTTATTGTATTGGTTCAATGTAGTATCATAAAGACAAGGATATTCTGTAATAAGTTCAACAAATGTTATATTGAAATCAGGATCGTCTCTTATCTTCACACTTGTATACGAGCAACTCACAACTGACACAACAAAAAGTGGAGCATGCAGCACTTTGAGCGACACAACACAAACAGTTGGTGTCAAGTTGCTGTCGTATCAGATGAATGGGCTTCTTGCAATTCGATATTACGGGTTATAAAGAAACATACACGCTAGCAACAAGCAAAGCAACAAATCCGTGTCTTGTTGCTGTCGCTTGTCGTTCCAGTGGGCGCCCTGCCTTAGAACACAACTATAGTCTAGTGTAGTATAATAGGCAATTTTTATGTAAGAATTAAATCAGTATAATGCTTTACCGTAGTACGCCGAGCCGTTTAGCGTAGTTGTTGAAGCCAACAAGCTAAAAGCCGGGGCCGGGAAGGTCGGGGAGTACTAATGAGATCAGAATTTTTAAACTGACCTAAACATTCTGATGGCCCCATGATCCTCTAACTGACACAGCCACTAATGCAAATGAGTACTAGATGTTTGTTCTGGGAGTAAATACGTTCCTTACACGGGACTAGGTACCCAGCTGATACGTAGTACTGATTATATTATTTATCTATAAACGTGGGACCTTAACCTCCTAATACTCAAGAGGCTTTTAAGGCCTATCGTGAGATCTCTTTACCTTTTTACACGCTTTATATTTGCTTGACCTGTATCTGTCTATGTAACTATATATGTGTCCAATTAAAAACATTGGATCGATTTGAAACTTTGTACACCGTACTTGTAAAGGACCAATGACAATACAATACTTTCATAAATAATATATAATAGGTTGCGGACTTATCGACTTTTTAGTCCATCGTTGTAAGAAATTAATATTATATCCTCTGTTAGCTCAGTTGGTAGAGTGGTGGACTGTAGTGGTATATAATTTCAGTAATCCATAGGTCGCTGGTTCAAATCCAGCCCGGAGGATTATTTTTAGAAGAGTAATACTTTTAGCTCATACTACAATAGTATCGAATTTAAAGATATTTACTTTTTATCTTATTCTGTAAAGTATTAATGACGATTTTGTAAACTTGCCACTTTGTAATTTATCCAAAAAATATGAGAAGGATACGATTAACTGTAACTATTTAACTTATCTATATTAAAATATACAAAAATATTATAATAATGTTAGATAATAATAATAATTTAAAAAAATATAATTATATTCGTGCCTTGACACTAAATATATCATAAGCAATTACATTTTCATGGGATTCCGGTTTATGACAATCAATTAAACTAAAAATTAAAAAAATTAATAATAGTTTAAAAAACTAAAACAGCACGCTTTATTAGAAAACCAAACTAAAAAATAAATAATAGTTTAATAAATTAAAACAACACGCTTTATTAGAAAACCGAAATAAAAAATGAAAAATAATATTAGTTTCCAACGCGCTTGGGAAAAAATTAAAGTGGTCAACAAAAAAATCATCTCCAACACATCTAGAATAAAACTAGAGTTATCTACAAAAAATAATTTTACCATCAAAAGTGTGGGGTGCTTTTTATGGTTTTTGTTTTCTTCTTAGAAACATTACTTTAACAACATCTGTTTCTTATCAAATATATTATTTGATAAAGAGCACCCCACGCTTTTGACGGTAGAATTTTTTTCTGTAGATAAATCTAGTTTTATTCTAGTTGTGTTGGAGATGATTTTTTTTACCACTTTAATTTTATCCCAAGCGTGTTGGAAATTAAAATTATTTTTCATTTTTAGTTCGGTTTTGTAATAAAGCGTGTTGTTTTAGTTTTTTTAAACTATTATTTATTATAAGTCCACCGCTGTGGTCTCGAGGTAGCGTGCTGCCTTGTCACGCAGCGGGCCCGGGTTCGATCCCCAGTTTTTCTGGGTGAGGTTTTTATGGGATTTTTCCTCACCTGTAAGACAAATGTCAGGAAAACTTTAAGGCCCAAATGGCCCCCGAAATCATATGGCCATCATCATCATCCTTCACCGGTGTAGAATGCAACGGGAAGCTACCACATCTACAATTCCCTAGTAAAGCTGCAAGCATAACATGAAAATGCTATGATTGCAGTGAAAGACCTGCCTTCGGGCAGAATTACTATGGACGGATTTATTATGATGCTTTCTTCTTACAAGTACATTTAAATTGTATTTATCCTTCATAATAATACATTTATATATGCATATATAATTTATATAATTTGTATGTGATAATTTGTATAGTTTTACACAATCTATAATTTTGAATAAACTTATACTTTTTTTTTTGGGTACAATTTGCATTGGAATATATCAGAATTGTAACTATCTAACTAAAACTAACTAACTCACTGGCTCTATCAAATCCGCAGGTGCATGATTGCACGGGCATAAACTCTCCATACATCCCTATCCCGAGCTAATGTTTTCTAATCATCCCTGTATAATCTATTTCCCTCAAAACATGGTTAATGATATTCTCCCACCTCATTCTTGGTTTGCCATCTGGGCGTTTTTCCTCTGGTTTTACTATAAGAAGCTTCCACGCCCCTCTTTTATTCCCCATTCGTGTCAAATGTTCTGCCCATAGCAGTCTACAAGAGTTAACTGTTCTTATTTTATCTGGTTTCCTATAAAGATAATGTAGCTCACTATTATGTAGTCTTCTACATTCGCTTGTCCATCTTTGTCTGGCACAAAAATGTTCCTAAGAACTATTAAATATATTACCATTGGAATTTGAAATGTTTCATTATATGCCAAAAATTCACCACGATAATAACCTACACTGCTCCATAAAACTAGCACAAAGACTATTCAGCTTTTAACGGTCGATCAACTTCCGTGTCCAAGGCTGTACACTTTAGGTAAAATTAATGTTTCAATATGTAACGATATGGGGATGACTGGACATGCATTATTATTTAAACATTTTGAGCACTCCTGTAGAGAATTCCATAATAGTATTCAATTTTAAATTATTAACGGAGAGTATCTTTATGTTATTCACAATGGATAAGAAGCAATATGTTTATGTATTCGGTTGGATGATGAGAAACTGCCGTAAGTAGAGAAATAGCCTGTATTATCATTATATGCTTATTAACATTGTACTTTATGAATAGACAAAGTAGCAAGCAAGATTTTCGTACCGGAACAGAAAGTGAACGGGATCCAATCAATTTATGTTAGAGTAAAAAGACTTGCATACTAGAGAGTTATACGTTAAACTACCTGAGTCATTGAGAAAACACTTCACAAGGCCACAGTAGTATAAACATGTCTTAATATTGTCTGTCCAACGGATCTGTGCCCCCGTAAGATATGCAAACTAAAGCCTACTTCCTTTTCTGCCTCGGCAAAAACTTCCCTCCTTGCATTCCTATCCCTCTCTCTCCTTTTTCTATATCTCTCTTGCACTTCAGTGTTGTCAACTTCTTATAAAATAGGATATCAAAGTCTAGATATTTTAATTAGTTATTTAAATAGTCTTAATATTATAGTTTTCATATTATAGGAAATATTAATTTTAGTTGGAATTCAGATTCATGTAGTAACAATATACAGTCAGGAATTTGGTCGTGGAAACATCCAGAACAAAAATGTAGCCTTAGGATGAGAAAGCCAGGTTTTCACATTCTAAAGACAGTTAGAACAATACCGTTAGGGCATATGAACTTGCTATGCTTGGAGAGAGAGAGAGAGAGAGAGAGAGAGAGGAAGAGAGGAGAGAGAGAGAGAGAGAGAGAGAGAGAGAGAGATTGGAGAGGGATAGAGGAGAGTGAGAGGGAGAGAGGAGAGAGAGAGGGAGAGAGAGAGAGAGAGAGAGAGAGATAGAGAGAGAGAGAGAGAGAAGACGAAAAGTGGGCTGAACACCAAGCCTCAGAATAGATTTTACAGTTAAGGGCTTCAGATGGAGACATAAATGGTGGTCAGGGGATGAACTGACGTTCTGTTGAAGCATGTAGCTGCTAGAAGTAAGTCTGCAACATGTTATTCTTAATAGGATTTTGGGGGCTTGCAAAGCGTAACACTACTAGACTCCAACTTTGCATTATTCAATATTTAAGAGCTATGACACTGGGAGAAATTTGGCAACATCCCTATTCGATAAGTTACTGCGGCTGCTGTTTGACGTAGTGGGAGGGGAGTACGGTGAAATGATGTATTGACGTTTACTTTTCTAAGAACGATGCCAGCGCTATAGGGGCATAGATCCGTTGGTCCGAGTACATATCCGCATATCCCAATTTAAGGCAAGGGAGTTACTTATAGACCTATTTTAATTACTACAGATGTCAGCGAGTGACAAGCTCATCGCCTCTAAGAGACACCTTGTGGGTAACTGGGTTAATGATGACAAAGGCCGAATATATTTTGCTCAGAGGCTCTGATTTAAGTTTGAGGTTCTTTTATGAGCTCGAAAAACTCGAACCGCAGTTTAAAATCCCTCCCTGAGAATTTGGATCCTCCGGAACAGAGGCAAGGGATATAAATATTTTTTAGGGTTAATTTAAAAAGAAAGAGTATTCCAGGTCAAGGTACAGTATCACTAGACCACCGAGATCGATAGGTCAAAGAATAAGACCTATAAAATTAAGTATTACTCCATAGGTTTAAACAATATAAACATATTTTCTTCATGCCAATTATGGCTATGACTCAAACTAACACACTGACACACACACACACACACACACACACACACACACACACACACACACACACACACACACACACACATATTCATATAAAAACACACAACACTCAAATAAACACAAATAAACACAAATAAACATACATACAAACACACAAATATACATTTATGTAGGCCTACATTACATACGTTTCTCGATACAAAGGGAAGACTTCCAATGATAAGTGATTAGCTGAATGTCAGGGCCGCCTCCAAGACAATACAAATCTTAAGACAAGATACGCCATTCACGAATGCTTTTAAACTAAAATAAGACAAATATGATGTAGACTATCATGATGGACATATGATATTACGAAACTTTTTGGATCTTTAACAATTGAAATTTGTCTTACAGATGAGGAAAAACTTAAAAAAGTCTTCACTTATACCGAACGAGAATCGAATCCAAGCCTGCTGCATCCGAGATAGTGATTTTCCCAAAAAAACACAATGATTGACCGTTAATTTTTCTTGAAAATTAATGTCCGACATTTATCATAAGTAATACCACGAGTGATTTCCAAATGTATCTACAGGAATTGGAAAGCATCAGTGGCATTTGTAAGGACTTTTAACGAATAAAATTAAGCTGTTTGCTCATAAATCATTATTTAAATATAATTGTTTTGACATATGTATATATTTAATGTAAACGGCGATATTTGAAAACAAATGAGAAATGCTTGATTATGTTTCATTTTTGCATCCATTCCAATTTGATCATATTATTTATTGCCAAATGGGATCGCAATATTGTAAGAATGCACCCTAGTGGAGAAAAAATGAAGCACATCAAACTGTATATTATAAATATACAACATTGTAGGTTATTAATTATTTTTTAGGAAACAACACAGTAAAGTAATTATTTATAAACACAATTATTGAACACGCAATTATCAAAAGTGAAGTTCTAAGGAAGCTGATCATTGCTTGCTATGTTCAACGCATTTGAGTTGAGTCAGTCACTAAAATAATGCTTTGACCTGTTCAAAACATCAAAAAGCAGGAGCTTCCTCTATTTTGGTAAACAAAAATGGATAAATAGCTAGGTGAAACACGACTGTGATTGGTTGTAAAACAAAATTCACTGAAACGTGATTGGTCATTGACTCCTATTTGGGACATGAGTTAAATAGTAGCAATAAATTGTATCTACATTACGAAATTACAGTACCCTTCAAAGCATTACATTTTTTTGATGATCCAAACTTTAGAAGATACAGGAAGTTGAAGACCAGCAGAGAAGTGTGGGAAGCCTGCGATTGAAATTCTAAATTCAAACGACAGAGATTCCACAACACAGTAGATTGATCGCCGTTTGTTTACTGATGGTGTTTGCGTGTCAAATTGAGAGTGCCCCAAACTATCGGAAGCGGTCTGCTTAGGAAAAAAAAAAAAAGTATAATCCTAAGACGTGTCGTCAGCCAGCCATCACAAATCTCATCAAGAATTTCTTAGTTACGTTACATTCCACTGTCTAACCGACGCCTATCAATGACATTTTGAACGCAGCTACCTCACGAATTTTATTTATCAATGACTAGTTGGTATCTACAAAATAAATTGGGATCCCTAGAAATCAGCAACTTTTATATATCCTTTAGTCTTGGTCATCATACTCTGGGTCAGAGGTTCGCGGGTTCATATCTGACAAGAAAATACTTCCTGGGAAAGGGAAGTAAAGCAATGTGTCCCATAGATTAACAGCACAGCCCGCAGAGCAGAAGAAAGCGATCATCAGGAATGTCTTACGCAGCATATTACTTCATGAAAGATTGTACTAACTAATACTTTTAACTGGTGTGCTAGTTTCGAGTCTGATGGATAATCATCAGTAGAATACGCCGCAATAAACCATACAGATGCGTGACATATGACTGTTCCTTTATTAGTGAGAGTATTTGATATTGTAAAGTTTGCATTTTCCCCTGCTTCCCTTACCCCGCACTTGCTTTCTTCTGATCTGCGGACTGTAAAACATCCTCAAGGCTAAAATAATATGGGTCTGAAGGAAAATTGTCGGTTCTTAACACGTAAAAATTGAGTAGCAACGCTAGCGCCATTAAATAAAAATATATACATATGGGAGGGAAAGGCGTTGAGAAGATTTTTTTTACCAATTACGGATGAAGAATTATGAAGTACAAAAAAAAAAGGAGTTGGCAGATTATATGACAGAACTTCAAACTACTTCTGTTCATCAAATCTCAGTGTTTTTCATTGGCGAAGCTAGTTATTTACTGGGAATCTGAGCTAGTCCAGATTCTGAAAACTCTTTAGTTTGGGGGCTGTCGCTTAGCAACCGCCTTTACAGCATATTGTGCTATGCTGGCTTATTCAAGACCCATGTTTGTTCTAAATTAATGAGATACTACAGGGTACACAAACAACTTCTTTTTAAACAGTATTTTTCTTGCTATTAACAACCTATATATAATATAGGCTGGTCCCGCGCCGTAGCCGAGTGGTTAAGGCAGGAAGCCTTGGCGCAGAGCTACGGGACTTGCGCTGGCTCCAGTCTCCATGGGGGAAGAAATTTTCTAATGGTATTTCGGCCAGTATGGGACCGGTGCCCACCCAGCATCGTGATGCATTTGGGTAGCTACAATAAGTAGCGGCTCCAGGTTGTGAAAACCAACTATAACGGCTGGGGGACTCGACGTGCTGACCACATGTCACCCCTACACAGGCTGATTATCATCTACCTCTGTGATTGACACATGTGGATGTGAGGCCAGCAGCCGGCTGGTAGGCTAAGGGCCTTGTAGGCCTGTCGCGCCAGGAGAAAAAAAATATAATATAGGCTATAATTTTAATTTTAGGCTTTGAGACACACATTCAGCATGACCCCTGGTGTTTTTAGAATAGGAATTATATTTTACAAAATTGAAAGAAAACCAAGGAGAAGAAGAAATATATACATAGCGAACGAGAGAGAGAGAGAGAGAGAGAGAGGAGAGAGAGAGAGAGAGAGAGAGAGAGAGAGAGAGAGAGAGAGAGAGAGAGATTATTATTATTATTATTATTATTATTATTATTATTATTATTATTATTATTATTAATCTAATGACAAGTACAATGAATATAACCATAGGCCTAAATTTTGAATAATCCAAGTTTCAGTTCATTTGGTGAGGTAAGACATATTCAGAAAACGAAAATAGAAATTGACAAAACCGTTCAAAGTAGCATTCGCCAATGAGAACGAAACACGGGGATTCAATTCCGGTCCAAATAGATGGTTTTCAAATAGGCCTACAGTATCTAATATCCAGATCACAGCAAAGATAAAGCACTACAGATTATTATTAAAAGCCTCGATATGACCGTGCAGTTAAAGCGAGTTTAATATAGGCCTAAATGATTCGGTCTAAAACTTCATATATCTTCATGGCGCGACATTCCTACAAGGCCTACCAATCGCTGCTGGCTTCACGTCCATATGTGTTAGTCATGTAGGTGGATGATAATGCAGCTAGTGAGATGTAATGCGGTCAGCATATCAGCTCTCCAGCCGTTATAGCTAGTTTTCTCAACCTGAAGCTGCTACTTATTGTAGCTACCTAAATTCCTTAAGATTCTAGGTGAGTACCGGGCCCATACTAGCCAAAATTCCGTAGGAAAAATTCTTCACCCATGGGGATTCGAACCAGAATAAGTACTGTAACTCTGCACTAAGGGATAACATTTAAACCATTTGATTATGGGACGGTAAATCGTTCATGTAACAGATTAATTATTATAGGAGACGTGTATGGGCAGATTACCCAGGTAACATAGGTAGCCCTATTATTAGATACCCTAACTCACTGGAACTATCAAACCTGCAGGTTCATAGCCGCGCGAACATAAGTTCTCCGTACATCTCTTTCCTGAGCTAATATATTTCAATCATCTGCTATATAATCCACTTCCCTCAAATCATGGTTAATGTTATTCTATCATCTCAATCTTGGCCTAGCAGCTGGGTTCTTGGAACAAAATATTACCGAATTACTGAAATAATACACTCAATTTATCTGCGACAAATCCTCAGAATTCTTCCATCAGCTTAATATTATATAAGTCTATGCAGACTTCGTAAATCGGATCAAGTAACATCGTCATTTCAAATGATTCTTGGTTCCGAATGAATATACGCGAAATATAGGCTACATAACCTCTGCTTGTTGAACCACACTTTGTCCACCTAATCACTCCTTTTCCTTGAAACTCACGTTCAAGCATTATCTTCTCTCACGATAATATAAATTCTTATAAGCCCATGTTTCCCTCAACGAGATTTAGGCGCTCTCCCCCCTGCAGGGAAAAAATTGAACCATACTAATTTAGTTACAATTATTTTTGTATAGATATCATTGGAGTGGCCCGTGGTCAGCGTTCCGCCTCGTACTGGCATCTAGAAGACCAAGGTAGTAACAGGACGGGAAAATTCGGCAAATTTTGCTTAGAGGCCTTTTTATCCTGGCTTAAGGATCTTTTACGAGCCTGAAAATCTTCAGACTCGGTACCCGCGGCTTGAAGTCCCTCCCGGAGGACTTGCTCCTTGGATTTTTCCATCGTAAAATATCTATCAACACCCTTCGGTTTTGAACCCGCGACCCTCGGGACCAGAGGTAAGGAGCATAACTACTATCCACCGCGGTCGATACCATAATATAAATACAGAATCGAAATACAACGTAACTCTAGCTGTATCTCTACACATAATATCTCACTCACTATTTCTCATCCTTCCTCGTTTCGAATCCCGTCTCTGGAATTACGTCTCCTTTCAAAAAACAATTATAAATAATACTAGTAACATTTATATCAAATTCCGTTGCGGTGAATAGTCTCAAAATAAAAATTAAAATATATCTGTTGGCAGGTGCCGTCGTCCTCAACTGTGTTAAAATTTTATATTAAAATTTTAACTGGAGGCCTTTCGGAAGTTAACTTCCATCATCAGCAGGATGAGTCTGCTACTATCTGTTGTTGTTCACGACTAGTTGCTACTAACGACATTTCAAGTCCACATCGTCGTGAACAACAATAGATAGTGCAGACTTATCCTGCTGATGATGGAAGTTAACTTTCGAAAGGACTCCAGTTAAAATTTTATTATAAAATTTTAACACAGTCGAGGGCGACGGCACCTGCCAACAGGTGTATTTTAATTTTAATTTTGTTATAAATAAACTTACTAAACACTTTCTTATGGGCTTCCCGGCCATTTGAGTCTAATCATAGCCTCTCCTTTATTAGCAGTTTCTAGACCATGCTAATTTAATTAAGCTTATTTCCCTACAAATGTCATGAGTGACACATGGTCGGCATACCAACCCAATGAGTGGATTGCACAACTGATGTCTAAACCACGACCCCAGTTTATCCAATTTTTTAATGTTTTCATAAAAATCATAAAAACTGAACATCTACGGCTGTTAAATGCAAAAACAAATGTCTGAATGATAATCTTAGTTTCATAACAATTTCTGTCATTTTCAGTTATTTTATAGCTGTTATGGAAACAATAAAAATTGGAAAAACCGGGGTCCGGTTTAGACTTCAGTTCTGCAATCCACCCAATGAGACATCTACAGTAGTAGGTAACTATGGTAGGCCTACTACTTGGATGATGAAGGCCAGTAAATTTTCTTAAATGCCTCTTTTTTTAGGCTTAAGGTTCATTTACGAGGCTTCAAATTCTGGCTTGAAGTCCCTCTCGGAGGATTTGTTCCTTTGATTTTTTCATCCTAAAAATCCATCGATCACGGCCGGGTTTGAACCCACGACCCTCGGGATCAGTGGTAAGGAGCATAACCACTTGATCACCGCAGCCACTGAACACTTCCTTAAACAATGTAATATAAGTTCTAGTGAATCTCTTATCATTATTTTTTATATTTTGTGTTTTCATTGTGAAATCAATAATTTAATCACATTCAAAAATGTATTATTGTACTTTTTTATCAGTATTATATTGTGTAAAAATATGTGGTCCACTACAGGCCTTAGAAAGCTCTTGGGGAGGTAGAAGGTTAAGGCTTCCACTTTTATAGACAATCGGCCCGAGATATCAGCCCTACGTGACAGCAGCCTTTACCCCCGAACATACATCTGGTGTAAAATAAAATAATTTAAATATATCTTCTTAGGTAAGATCCGTCGTCCTCAACTTATAAAATATGTATTCTTTATCTCTGTAGGCCTCTCAGAACATCCGTTCCATCTTCAGCAGATCATTCTTCGCTACAATACCTAGTATGATGGTTGATGCTGCTGGTCCTAATGTTGTGTTGTGACGAAAGCTTCTTCCTGACGATATCGTAAGTGGGTTGTTTAGTCTGGGAGTGCTTTCATTTATTAAAAGCTTGTTGTCTATTTCCTTGATAATTTACAGGTCTTCCAATATGTTAATTTTAGTTGGATTTCCGTTTTTGTGTACTATTGTAAGGGTGTCTTCTATTGAGTTCATTCTATGACCGGCGTTTTTTATGTGCTTGGCGTAATTAGACTTTCCATATGCGTATACGAAATCGTAACGATGTTCTTTAAACAACCCACATTAGGACCAGCAGCATCAACCATCATACTAGGTATTGTAGCGAAGAAGGATCTGCTGAAGATGGAACGGATGTTCTGAAAGGCCTACAGGCATAAAGAATACATATTTTATAAGTTGAGAACGACGGATCTTACCTAAGAAAGTATATTTAAATTATTTCATTTTATGACTCTCCTCCTCAACGGTTTTAACAATGAATTTTATTAGTATTGATACATCTGGTACTCATTTCAGTTATGGCGATCCTGCCGCCAGAAGGTATAAGTAGTTTAAAAGTCCTGACCCTCATATCCACTGGAATTCATGACCTTCCGGTTTGTACCGTGTTGCCTTAACCAACTATGCTAACGGCGTGCCCCTTATATTGTGTATTACGTGACGTTAATTTATCTGAAGATAATTAACAATTTTGTTAAACTCTGTATAATTTAACTCTGCTGAACTGGAAGAGACTGCGTATGTCAGGGTCTTAAATTCATCAGAAAAAACCAATTATTTTTTATTGCAAATAAGTCCATGTAGAACTATGCAATGAAAAAATTATATATATATATATATATATATATATATATATACTAGTGTACCCGGCAGACGTTGTCTTGCCCGAACGTTTAATTCTCATGTCATGGGCGGACGATAAAAATATGTTACTTTTTTACCATAAAATTCAGCAATTAGGACATAATTAGATATTATTAAATAAGTTCGCAAGAAAACCTCTTACAGCCTTCTGTTGTGGCTCAAGAAATGTGAATGATGACGTCGCATAGTTATGTCGGAACATAATGATAATGCAGATGACTGCGCATCTGACATAAAAAAAATCCTATAACGATCACCGCGCCACCTACCAAGATAAATTGTGAATCTAAACCATCCAGGGACCCACTCAAACACACAGAAAAAAAAAATCATCCAAATCGGTCCAGTCGATATACAGTTTTTAATTTTGGATTTCAAGTAAACCTCCACTTCTAAATTCTACCCTCCTTTGCAGATAAGTTAAGAACCGTCATATAACAATTATATTAGAGTGAAAAAAAAAGATAAATTGATGAGAGTGAGTCAAAACAGTTTTTTTTTTCTTTTTCCCCAGCTAGATTTCATTTCTGACCCACTGTGCACCGGTCCAATACTGGCCGAAATTCCATGAGAAAAATTCCTTCCCCCGTAGAGACTCGAACCAGTAGTAGTCCTGTAGTTCTGCGCCAGGATTTATTGCCTTAACCACTCGGCTACGGCGTGAGACTCTTGGTATCAATGAAAGACAAAAATGGTTATTGTGAGTTATCCGTAAGAGATAAGGGACTCTTCGTATCAATGAAAGACAAAAATGGTTTTTGTGAGTTATCCGTAAGAGATAAACATATGCTGTCGCGGACTTTTTTGTAGAGCTTTTTGAGATATTCAATTCTGTGTACATTAATTTTGTGTATTTCTTATGGTTTAGGCAGCGTAAGCCATTCAAGCGTCCAAAGAGCTACCTTTTTCACGTTTTCCACTATAAAGGGCGATTTTTAAGGGTGTAAGAGTTGAGTATCACAACTCTCTTATAGCCTATGCTCATCCCGGGAATCTCCTGAACATTTTTCAAAATACCCCATCACAATCGGATCAACGGTATGGCCGCGCATAAAGTACGAACGAACGAACGAACAAACAAACAAACAAATATTAATTTGTATATATAAGAAGATTAATTAGATCCAAGCTAAGTAAACTAAACACAGGTAGTTTAAAAACAATTAAATTAATTATTTTAAATTAATTAATTATTTTTAATTAATTAATCGAGTGAATGAAATTAATCATTTGAATATTTTAAAATAATACGTAAATATGAAGCATCTATTTTTGCTTCTATTAATATAACCTAATACGAGTACCTATATTACTAATTACTTTTTTTTGTATTATTGGTTTTAATACATCACATTATATGGTTTATATTATTTTATGTATATAATTCTCCATTGCATTAATTCTTTTGTTAGAATAAGTTCTACTCCCAATACATTATTATTTTTTTATTTGTATGTGCCATAATTTATGTAAAAACGAAACTGGCCCCTAACTTTAAATGTATATGTTCTATTTTATTATTCGTGTAACAGAACTGCACCCGAGCACGAGCATTTGCTCATTCGGGTGTCAATATTGTATGTAACATTTATTTGTAGATACAATTTTTTTTTCTTAAAAAAATAGAGGCGTTTCCTTTGAATCCACATTTCCTTCATTTTTTGTCTATAGGCTTGTTTTTTCTCATCTGTCCGTTTTGTTCCAATTTTTTTTCTTCGGTTTATTCTCTTGGTCAACTTGCCACTTATCCTTAATTCTAAAGATACCTTTGTTTAGGATATCTTCTTGAGTAATTCCTGCCAATTTTAAGTATTATTATTATTATTATTATTATTATTATTATTATTATTATCATCATCATCATCATTCCCGTTAAATTCATATCTGAGAATTGATCAAATAATAAAGATAAAATTGTTCAAGAATTTTACCAGAAACAGTATAAAAATACATTTGGGGGAGGCAATAGTGATAACAGTAGAAGTAAAGTAAAGTGATCCCACAACAGACCCGGAGGCCCTTGGGGTAGTAGGAGGTTAGGGCTCCCACTTTTTCTAGACAATCGGCACTTTATGTCAGCCGGGTTGTCAGCCCTGCGTGACGGCCGCCTTTACCCCCAGAACAAGCGTCTGGTACTCATTTCCGTTAGAGGCTGAGTCGACCCCAGGGCCATAGTGCCGCCAGAGGGTTTGGGTCAGTTTTAAAAATCCTGACCCCAACGGGACTTGAACCCTCGACCCTCCGGCTTGTAGCTCAGTGCCTTAACCACTACGCTACGGCGTGCCCCGATAACAGTAGAATATAATTACATTTTTAGAAATGTACTTACTGTATCTGGTATTTCTAGTGCTGAGAAAAGTACATTATCTATCACCAATAGTTAAATGTCATTTGATACCTTGAAGATATGTCGTTGATGCTAAAGACGATATGTTAAATAATTTACCATACTTAGAGAGGGCTTAGGTTTGAGTAATTCCAGTTGATGTAAGAAAATTGATTTACGATGTCTCGGATGGTATGTGCTGCACCAAAGAGTCGTGAGAAACCAGTCGACAGAGCATGACAGAGATGCAGCATCTGCTCTGACAGAGGGTCATCGATCGGAACCGTCACGTGATCAATGCACTCGCACCTGCTCCAAGATGCACAACTTGCAATAATTGAGATGCATTTAAAATATTAATTAATTTTTCTTGACTTCATCTTTAAAACCTGTCGAATATAAATTTTACATACAAAATGTAATTAGTATTTCCAGGTTTTGTGCTTTAATTAAATCGTTATTTTTATCATCCTTCCATTGTTAGTTTTAGAAGAACTGATTGTTTAATATTAATAATTTTATTTATGTAGAGATTTTCAATATTCACACATCTTTCTTTGCCTAATATTTTATTTTCCTTCTCCACTCGTCTCTATCTATCCATCCATTCCATTTCGTCCAGTTTTCGTGTTCTCATTCAAGTTCTTATTTCTTGCATCCACGAGTTTCGAGGTCTTCCTTTCGTTCTTGTTCAGGTGAACACAATTCCAATGTTTTCCTGGGTAACCTTTCTTCTTGCATTCGTCGTACACGTCCATACCAATTTAATTGCTTATATCTTATATAATCTACTATTGAATATCTAATATTAATTTTTCTCTTATGACTTTTTTTCAATATAATAATAAATAATAATAATAATAATAATAATAATAATAATAATAATAATAATAATAATAATAATAATAATATATATTTATTTATTTTATGGCAGAGTTAAGACCTTAAGGCCATATCTACCACTTAACCAGGTTATATATTAAAAATACAAAAATTAACTGTTACATCTAAATTATAATAAACAACATTATTACATGGTACAGTATATCTACAATACCATTATTATTTATAATATACTTATTTTGATTTACTCTCGATTTAATGAATGAAATGTAAAATGTACAAGATAGGAAAAACACTATTAATGATATAGAATAAATTTAGTTCTGGAGAAAAAAATAATTATTTAACAAATAATTGTATAAGCGTGGCTTGAAAGTGTCAAGTGTGCGGCAACTCCTGATATCTTGAGGGAGGAAGCCATTTCTTCCTCGGACGACACAACTATCTCTTCCCATCTGATTGATATTATGTAATGATCGTGGGGATTAATTTAAGTAATAATATTCGAGAATAACAAGAAGAAAGAGTTTCTGATTCAGTATCCGTCTCTAAAATGTGCCATAATAGGAAAGGGATTTAGAGTTTGTTACAAATATTTAACAACTATACATGAGGAATTTTTCAAGAAAATAGAACATAAGAATAAAAACTGTATCTGCTCAGCGTTGAATATACATCAATATCCTAGATACTTACAAGGAAACTGTCAACCATTGCATGCCGAACCAACCTTGAAATTTCTCCGAGAAAAACGTTGTGATGTACCAAGGTCGTGTCCAAAAAGTTATCGACCGTTTTTAAATGCAAGGCACAGAAATTGAAGCAGAATCCCGTGAGCCTATCAGCTAATGAAAAATTGAATTAGCTTTGTTTATACAGCTACGGCTTTCTTTTTGTCACTCTTGCATGGTATCATTTTTTTAAGCACTCTCCTTATGATGAAAGGAGGATGAACTACTTTACTTAAAGAGTATTTTAATTAATTAATTTATTTATTTATTTTACCTGATGGAGTTAAGACCGTAAGGTCTTCTCTTCCACTTCACCAGGGTTAAATTAAGCATACAGTAAGAATTATGATTGATACATAATAGATATAGACTACACAATATAAATTTGACAAGGTAAGAAAGAAAAATAGTAGTAATAATAATAATAATAATAATAATAATAATAATAATAATAATAATAATAATAACAATAATAATAACAAAAATAATAACCTATAATTAGATTAAATAAATGGCCGAGTAAAGAAGTATAAAATATAAAGAAACATTAAAAGTATACATGGAACACGGTTATATATTATATTGTCTAAGGAAATATGAAGTGAGTTTCTTTTTACACGCTTTATATTAGCTTGACCGGTGTCTATCTATGTAACGGAATTTTTCAACGCTATTTTAACCCACTTAAAATCATTGGATCGACTTGAAACTTTGTATAGCTACTTGTAAAGGACCAATGACAATACAATAATTTCATAATTGTTTTTCTAAAATCCTGGCCGGAATCATCAGAAAAAAAAATGTCTATGTAATTATGTAAGGGAATCTTTCAACACGATTTTCACCCACTTAAAATCATTGGATCGACTTGAAAATTTGTATACTTGTAAAGGACCCGTGACAATACAATAATTTCATAAATGTTTTCTAAAATCCTGGCCAGAATGATCAGAAAATCAAAAAAATAAAAACTGGTATAATAGGTTGCGGACTTACGAACTATTTAATCAATCGTTATTAGAGCTCAGTTGGTAGAGCGGTGGACTGTAGTGGTATATAATTTCAGTAATCCATAGGTCGCTGGTTCAAATCCGGCCCGTAGGATTTTTTTAGAAGAATATTACTTTTAGCTCATACTACAATAGTATCGATTTTAAAGATATTTTTATCTTATTCTGTAAAATATTAAAACTAAAAAATAAATAATAGTTTAATAAAACTAAAACAACGAACTAAAAAATGAAAAATAATTTTAATTTCCAAAACGCTTGGGATAAAATTAAAGTGGTCAACAAACATATCATCTCCAATACATCTGGAATAAAACTAGAGTTATCTACAAAAAAATAATTTTACCATCAAAAGCGTGGGGCGCTTTTTATGGTTTTTACTTTTTCTTCTTAGAGACTTTACTTTTACCAATATCTGTTTATTATCAAATATTGATATAGAGCACCCCACGCGTTTGATGATAATATTATTTTTTGTGGATAACTATAGTTTGATTCTAAATGTGTTGGAGATGATTTTTTTGTTGGCCACTTTAATTTTATCCCAAGCGTATTGGAAATTAAAATTATTTTTCATTTTTTAGTTCGGTTTTCTAGTAAAGCGTGTTGTTTTAGTTTTATTAAACTATAATTCATTAAACTGTTTTTGAGTTGGGCAGTCCTTCATATACGAAGGGCGGGAATTCCAGAGTCGTGTGGCTGAAACAAGGAAGGATGAGGAATAGTGAGATGTTCAATGTAGAGGAACAGTTAGAGTTAAATTTTCTTTCGATCGCGTGTTTAAGTTATGGTGGGAGGATAGTTAATTAAAGCGAGCATAAATATAAAGCGGTGATGAGGTGGACAAAATTTTGAATAAGAAGCAGAGGCAATGTATCTTCCGCCTGTCTTCCAATCGGAGCCAAGACAACATTTCAAATACTGGAGTTATGTGGTCTGATTTACGGAGGTTGCATGTATATCGTGCACAAGCATTATGAACTCGTTGTCTTTGTCCGAATGTAATATTCATGTCAGTTAAGAGGAAGTCACAATAATCGAAATGCGGCATAATCAAAGTTGAGACAAGTACTTTTTTCAAAGAAGAAGGAAGGAACATTTTCAAACTTTTAGGGAATGGAAGATTGAATATATTTTTTACAAGTTTTTTCGCTGTTTAATAGAAATCTTAGGATACCTTTTCTTCGCTTAAGGCTAATGATATTTCTCTTCTCCAAAGAATTTGTTCGCAACTTATGCAGACCTACTAATGTGTTAGATTTAATGACATTTCTTTCGCTATTCCTACAGTAAACTATATCGACATTATTTCAATTAATGAAATTTAATTTATGATTTTTCCTGTCTATACAATTCTGAGATATATCTTCTTCTTTTTTTAATGTTAGCCCCTTACCCTTTCGCCCCTTTTTTACGCATCAGTACTTGGATCGTTTGTTTACAAAATAATAGTTTAATAATTAAGTATTCCACAATAACTAAGAATCGATCATCAAAGCACTTTCATAATTCAAAATACCACACATTATTTCAATTATTTAAGTACTTCGCAACATACCACATACGCGAAAGCAGCATGTTGATAATCGAAACATATTCACCAGATTAACCTCCTCCCCCATTGATGGAATCAGCAAATTAAGATATGTGTCGTGGTCTTGGTTGGAACGGCGTTGCTCAATCTGTGCTGTCGGCTTGTAGCTCCGCTCGTCAGTAGTGAAGTTTCTGATGCCCTGTTCGAGGGAGGAGGTGTTCTCATCTCGCATTAATATAGGCCTACAAGTAGAACACAATTGCCTCTAAATAGGTAAGGGTTAAATGTCAAACCCCATCCCGATAGCCCAAAGGTATTTCTTGCTAAGATCAGTAATTGGTTCCAATACACAGCAACAGGATGATGCCAGATATTGTTAAATAGGCCTTCTATAGTAGTGATAGCAATATCTTAGTTTGTTTCAATATGTGTACCCTGCCTACACTTATGTATCAAGATGCAGAACCTTTTTTTGGACTTTTAATACACTAGTTACTAGGTTTTTCATTTTTAATTTCTTATCTCTATTAGAAGTACTGTCCTTCACCGTAGCCGAGTGGTTAAAGTAATATGCCTAGGCGCAGAGCTATGAGACTTGCGCAGGTTCGAGTCTGCATAAGGGAAGACATTTTCTCATGGAATTTCGGCCAATATGGGACCGGTGTCTACCCAGTATGAAACATTTGGGAAGTTACAATAAGTAGCGACTCCAGGTTGACAAAACCAGCTATAACAGCTGAGGAACCCGATATGCTTCTCAATTCACCTTTTCACTGGCAGGATGATTGTCTACGTCTAGGATTAACGTATATGGGTGTGAGGCCAGCAGCCGGTGGTAGGCCAAGGTCTTCGAAACCTTTCGCGCCATGGAGTTTGCTTTTTTTTTATTAGAAGTATTATAGTTAAAGATTGTGAACAATCTTAACCATTTTATTCCAATTCAATAAACAAGTAGACATATGCTAACGTATGTTTAACGCTTAAAATTATCTTATGCTTACAATTTTGTCTTTAAATGTAGGCCTATTTATGACACTCAATCTTCCTGACCATCTTTAGGCTATACTCTCTACCGTAACATGGCAGATCTAGGTTTTCTTTAGCGTAATTGAAGACATGAGAATGATAGTGGATAAACACTAATACACTGCTTTTGAGAAAATAAAGAAAAAACAATTTAATCATTTTATTTCGCCATTAATAAAACATGTTTGTAGTCACTGCAATAGCCTATTACCAATATCTTTTAACAATTTTTACTATTAAAGTAAATATGAATTTAGCCTTAAGTGAGTTATTAACTGAAAATGATTATGAACTTACACAGTTCATACACTCATTCAAACTTGTGATTTTTTCGAGTACAGAATTACACTCTGTCACTAGTGTATGAACTGTAGCACCACATAGGCTATCTGAATTATTTAATTTGGATTGTGTTTAAATATGCATTCTATATAAATTTGTAGCTTTGTGATAAAAATGAACTAACTAATTAGAATAGCCTAAAGTAAAGACATCATGGCCGAGTCGTGAATTACACTGAATGGAAAGGAGCGAGAACGCCGATTTTGGTCAATCAGCGCTGTAAGGCCCTCCTCGCCAACCCGTTCGCTCTATACGCAAGCTCAAGTTCGTATCTGTGAGTTCACAAAATGTGCTCAAAAACGACACCGCACTTACGTCTCTGAGATTAATAGTTACGGAGTTATTAAGACAAGGCGATAGGCTTATAGACGTTTCAGTTACGGTACAATGTTCTGTTCTGGTACCCGTACGTTCTTGTGTGATTCGAAAGACGTTCCGCGTCAAAACCACAGCTTTAAATTAACATGTAGTTGGTAGAAATACATTATATAATGGAAATGGACAGCTAATGACAAATGGGGGAAATTTTGAGGAAGTGGCTGAATTGAAATACCTAGGAACAATAATCACAAATAGGAATGAGATGCACAAAGAAATAAAACATAGGCTAAATTCTGGAAATGCGTGCTATTATGCATTGCAGAGACTTTTGATGTCCAAACTCCTTTCAAAAAACATTAAACTGAAAATATATAAAACTATTATTCTACCAGTTATATTATATGGGTGCGAAACATGGACTCTTACTTTAAGGGAGGAAAGGAGATTACAAGTATTTGAGAATAAAGTAGGGCCTACATAGGAAAATTTTTGGACCAAAGAGAGATGAACAAACAGGTGAATAGAGAAGCCTACATAACAGTGAACTACATGGTCTTTATAGGAAGCCAGATATAATAAGAACAGTTAAGTCTCGTACACAGCGATGGGCAGGACATGTTGCACGTTTGGGGAATGAAAGACTTGCATGGAAGCTTCTTGTAGGAAAGCCAGAGGGAAAGCGCCCAGTTGGTAGACCAAGAATGAGGTGGGAGAATAACATTAACTATGATTTGAGGGAATTAGATTATACAGGGAATGATTGGAAAGCATTAGCTCAGGATAGGGATGTATGGAGAGCTTATGTCCGCGCGGCCATGAACCTACGGGTTCGATAGTGCCAGTGAGTAAGTAAGTTGGTCGATATCACTGAGCACAAAAAAGAAACTTTTTTTGTCTCAGAAAGAAAAATATGTAATTCTGAAAGTATTTTTTCTCCTGAATTCAAATATGATATCGGTTTTTCTCCATCAGGCAAGGTTTCCGAGAGAACAGGAATTTATAATTTCAAACACTTTAATATTTTCTACATTCGTAACTACACAATATTCGAACATTCGGACTCACCTAGAAAGTAAAACATTACGATTTTCTGCTATATTTCGCCTGTGGAGCATCCCTCTTGATGGTCCAACAATAATCGACCAGCATATTAGGATTCCATTTGCCTTGATATCTCTTTTCCATAGCTGAAATCTCCTGATGAAAGTGTTCCCGTGCTCATCGTTTACTGCGCCAAGATTTTCCGGGAAGAAATCTAGATTTATTAAAAAAATAATTATTTAAATTAATTAATTGAAATTGAAATAAAAAAAACTGTGGGTGATAGAGATATTCAGATTACATATTTGAAAACACGACAAGAAACTGCATTAAGTACAACTGTCGGTGCTAATTAGTCAAAAATCATGTCGGCCAGTGTATTTAATGAGTTTTCAAACAGAAATGATTCTTCATTCAATATCCTGGTGTTCTTACTACAGTGTTACTCCTATAAATATTCGTTTAGATCATCATAACAGTATGCGTTATTGCTTTTTATGTCCATTTTCTACTCAAAACAAAACTGTTTTAACTTAAATTTTAATAGGCCTATGTATTTTAAATAAGCATTACCTAATTATTTTTGAATTGTTACTACTTATACAATAATGCTGTGTAGGCTACTAGATGGTAGATTTAATACTTCCTCATTTTGATTATGTAACAAACGAATTTCATGGCGCGACTGGCCTACCATCCGGCTGCTGGCCTCATATCTACATGTGTTAATCACAGAGATAGATGATCATCCAGCCGGTGTAAGGGTGATATGTTTTCTAACTTGGAGCCGCTACTTATTTTAGCTACCCAAATTCCTGATGATACTGGTGTCCCATAATGACCGAAATTTCGTGAGAAAATTTCTTCCCCCCCGGAGACTCGAACCAGCGCTAATGCATCTTACTTTAACCTCTCGGCTGCAGCACGTGACTTGATTATGTAACACATGGATTATTTCCCTGATAGTCTTTATTTACATTATTTTTAAAACAAATTATATTTTTATTTCTATGCTACGTTATAAAAAAAGAGTAAAATTTAATAATTTAACATTTGAATGTTAATGAGATTGGCCATATACTATAAGCCTATATCATACCATTATAATGTTCATGAAAAGAAATGTGTCTACATAAATATATTTATCAAGCGAGAAATCCAAATAAGTGAAGATAGTGAATTTTCAGAAGACGATTTTCTTATAAATAGGTCTCTCTTTAATAGAATAATAATTATCATAGTACATTCACGAATTTAGGTCATTTGTTGAGCTGTTTCGACCTCAAAAGAAAACCACCCAAAAGTCTTTTGAGTGGACGTCCTGATCTTCTTCTGCCTGTAGGTTGATAGCTCAACATTTGTTTGGATATCCTGTGATCCTCCATTCGATGAACATGTTGCATCTATCTTGACTTATAATCAGAAATTTTATTTTCTAAAGGTTCTATTTATAATTCCTCTAAGATGTCTTCATTTCTTTTGTGATCAAGTAGTGTGTATCCTGCAGTCCTCCGAAAATATCTCATTTCAGCAGATCTAAGTCTCTGTATATCCTTCTGTTTCAATGCTCATACTTCGCTACCATACAAAAGAGTTGGAAGAGCCAGTGTTTTATGTCTATTAGTCTTGAATGTTTTTTGACTAACTGTGACTTGATGATAGATTGTATTAACCCTAAGATCCTTAACAAATTGGATGTTTTTGTATTTACATCCTTTACAAATTTAATTGTAATACAGGTATTATCCATCATCAAGATGAACAATTTTCAGATTTCACTTATGTTCTTAGTTCATAAGGTGTATAGTTCAATTCTGGCTTCTGTAG
>JASPKZ010004220.1:1377500-1550000 GCA_030220185.1 Diploptera punctata | reverse complement strand
CAGTTTGTAATGCACATTAACAAATTTCCCTTAATTAAATTTCCCTTTATTTGCAATTTCATTTCGAGCAGAATATATGCTCCATGCTGACTCACCTATAAATTCTGCTGTTTATTTCACCACTTGCTCAATGGCTAATGTAGGATATTTTTAACTAAAGTGTTTGAAAAATTTGCTTCTCTCCGCTTTTCAAATGCTTTGTTTTTCAATGTTTAAGAAATTCTAAAGAAATTTTGCCATTTTAAGCAATTGAAATCCCAACGTATTCTGCATTACGCATGCGTAAAAATAAAACAATCCTTATTAAAAATAATATACTAACTCTTAATATATTTTAAAATTCTCCCATATAACATATAGACATGTGCTGGATAACCATATATAAGATGTTTTCACTTTTTTCATGATATCGATAGATATCCTTTATTGGCAATTTAATTTCGAGTAGAACATATGCTTCATGCTGACTCGCCGGTGAATTCTGCTGTTTATATCACCACATCCTAAATGACTAATGTAGAATATTTTTAACCAAACTGTTTGAACGCATTCAAAATAATTTATTTCTCTCCGCTTTTCAAATGCTTTGCTTTTCAGCGTTTAAGAAATTCTACAGAAATTTTGCCATTTTAAACAATTGGAATTCCAACGTATTCTGCATTGCGCATGCGTAAGAATCAAACAAAGCTTATTTATTCTATTTAAATTGTAATAATATACTTTAAGATTCTCCCTTACCCCTATGCCATACTTTTCTTACACGCTTAAAACCATCATTCGACCAATGAAAATGCAGTGATACTTATGGTCTGTTTACATTACAATTGGATTCTAACTCGGAAGATGTATAAGATGCTTGCTTCCTAACTAACGGTTACAGGTTCGATACACGGTGGGGTTAAAAATTGTAATTGTAAAATATTTAATCTCGGGGCTAGGAGTGGTGGTGATGCAAAATGTTTAATAGCTAGTTTGTGGAAAAGATGCCTGAATTAAATTCCAAACCTCTCCAAAGCACAAGTGTTGAGAAAGCATGTGCTACTATTGATAGCGACTTGTCCACCTGTTGAAGACATTAAGCCTGTCGCTGACAGTTGCTTGTTAGTTTTCCACAGGAGTAGGCTACATGCTGGCTCCTGGATTCAACTTACCCCTTCTCTTCATCACTAGTCCTTTCACAACACACATTTTAGCTCGGGACCCAGCTCCGTGTGTCTGAAAGGTATTTGCTGTCTCAGCTGTTAGTTCTATGGTTCTATGCGAAGTAGAGAAGTGTACCTCCTCCACTCCCCGCACTACCCCCCGCAAACACACAGAGCTTGGACCCGAGCTGTACTTAAACATATACTCGCCACGCACTCCTCTCTCTATACAAGTACACACCATGTATGTAACATGGATTGCATAACCACATTGAGCTCATCTCTCCGCCTAATACAGAACCCAATGCACGAAAAGTCTAGTGGCACAGGAAAACAAACAAAATACTAGGGCATTAAATAAATAATGGAACTAACTAACTAACTCACTGGCACTGTCGAACCCGTAGGTTCTAGGCCGCGCGGACATAGGCTCTCCATACATCCCTATCCTGAGCTAATGTTTTCCAAACATTCCCTGTATAATCTACTTCCCTCAAATCATAGTTAATGTTATTCTTCCAGCTCATTCTTGGTCTACCAACTGGGCGTTTTCCATCTGGCTTTCCTACAAGAAGCTTCCATGCAAGTCTTTCATTCCCCATACGTGCAACATGTCCTGCCTATCGCAGTCTATGAGACTTAACTGTTCTTAATACATATGGCTTCCTATAAATACCATGTAGTTCACTGTTATGTAGTTTTCTCCATTCACCTGTCTGTTCATCTCTCTTTGGTCCAAAAATAGTCCTTCTTCTTCTTTGGCTTTCCCCCACTTGTAGGTTTGCCGTCTTCAGTTTTCATTTATCTCTATCATTCCAATCTCCCTCTTCCAAATTCCTATCATCCATTATAGTTCTGACGTAGGTTTTCCATTTCCATCTTGGTCTGCCACGTTTATTTTTTCCAGGGGGGTGACCACTGGTAGCCTATATATTTTTTGGCCTTCTTTCATTTTCCATTCTTTGTACATGGCCATACCATTTAAGCGTTTGATTTTCAATCCTCTTAACAACAGATGTGGTGACATTCTTTTCTCTCCAAAGGAATTAATTTCTTATTTTATCCTGTCTTGTTTTTTGGAGGCTTCTTTTAAAATAATCAAATTGAACTGTTATAATTTTATTCTTTTGTAATTCCGTCAAAGACCAAGTTTCACTTCCATATGACAAAATATTCTGTATTATGCTCTTATAAATTTTCATTTTAGTTTCCTTTGTAATATTTTTGTTCCAAATTATTCCATGTAATGTTTTAGTAGCATTTTTTGCCATTCCAATTTTAGTCTGTACATCTCTCTCACAGGTACCTGAACCTGTAATTATTGACCCGATTTCCGATTGAGGGTCTTTCCACTTTTCAGCGGTTGCCCTTTTACCAGCCGGCTGCTGGCCCTTCACATCCACATGTGTCAATCACAGAGGTAGATGTTCAACAGCCAGTGTAGGGGTGACATGTGGTTAGCATGTCGAGTCCCCCAGCCGTTATAGCTGGTTCCTCAACCTGGAGCCGCTACTTATTGTAGCTACCCAATTGCCTCACGATGCTGGGTGGGCACCGGTCCCATACTGGCCGAAATACCATGAGAAAATTTCTTCCCCCATGGAGACTAGAACCAGCGCAAATCCCGTAGATCTGCGCCAAGGCTTCCTACCTTAACCGCTTACATTTTTTATTTTCCCTGTTTCGAGTATGAGGTCATCCACATCCTTTCCCAAATACATATATTCTGTTTTCTGTATATTTATATTCAGTCCCCATTTTTTATATTCTTCCATTAGTTTATTTATCATATATTTCATAGCATCTTCATCCCCTGCAAAAATTATTTGATCATCTGCAAACAACAATATATTGCTAAGAACCTTATTCTCAAATACTCGTAATCTCCTTTCCTGAAATGGCAACAATGTTGTAAATCAGCAACCCTAGTAGTGACCATTGTATGTAATCTTGTAGTATATTGCTGAGCAGGCTTTGTTCTATAAATCTGTGATAGGCTATTGAAAGTCATGAAATAGCAATAGTTTGTGAATATGTTCATTGTATCTCACATTCGATGCATTTGAGGTAGGTGGACTGAAGATAAATTATATTAAAACAGAATATATGGTAATCGGAGGAAATTCAGAAGACCTACAAATAAATAATATGATAATTAAATGTGTTGAAGAATTTAAATATCTTGGATCTATAATAGATAAATCTGGTAGGCCTACTTGTGAAAAATATATTATTAACAGAGTAAATTGTGCAAGGAAGGCGATTAGATCCCTGAATGATATTTTATGGAATAGAAATTTGACCAGAAAAACAAAAAAGGGATTATACAGACAATAATAGAAAGTATACTTACATATGGATCAGAAAGCTGAACAATAAATGAAAGGATGCAGAAAAGAATCTTGGCGACAGAAATGGATGGATTACGGAGAAGTATGAGAATATCCAGGCTACAACATATTCGAAATACATATATCAGACAAGAAATGGATGCACAAGAAACTGTTATCGATAGGATAACAAAGAGAGCCCTACAGTGGTATGGACATGTACAACGGATGTCGGAAGACCAGTGGCCTAAACAGGTGTTGGATTGGATGGTACCAGGCAGAAGCAAGAGGGGGGAGAAGTAGAAGAGCATGGTATGAGGGAATATATGATGCCATGTTGAAGAGGGGGATGGAAGATGATCAATGGGAAGATAGGAATCTCTGGAAAGCAGGAATCAAGGGCAAACTGCTGTAAAGTGGAAAGCCTGTATTAAAAATCATCTTACATTTTGTAAGTAATCTATCTATAATGGCGTAGTCCATTGTTGAACAATTGGAGTTACTAGATCAAGTTAATTTTTAGTTGCCTTATTTGTTCATAGATGTCATTGATAGCCTGTGGTCAACACACTGTCCCAATGAAACATCAAACAGGCAACTAAGGTACTTCTAGGACGTTGAAGTCGGTAAATTTTGCTTAGAGGCCTCTTTATTCAGGCTTAAGGATCTTTTACGAGCCTGAAAATCTTCAGACTCGGGACCCCGGTTTAAGTTCCTCCCGGAGGACTTGTTCCTTGGATTTTTCCGTCCTAAAAAATCCATCGACCCCGGCCGGATTTAAACTCGCGACCCTCGGAACCAGATGCAAGAAGTATAACCGCTAGTCCACTTCACTGCCCTAAAAACTTGTTTAGAAGTCGGAATTGGGAAGTACACGATAATACACCAAATTCTCCAGACTTCAGCCTTTGTGACTAACTTATTCACCAAGCACAAAGAATCTCTACAAGACATTCAATTTCAATAAGAGTTGATATCCAGAAAGCTCTAGATCGATAAGTGAAACAGATATCCAGAAATGGTGCTGCAGATGGAGTGCGCAAGTCCCAAGGATTTGGCTACGTATTGTTGTTAACTTAGCAGGAGACTATAAATGAAGTTCATAATGTCAAAATTAACCAAAATACGTTTTTGTGTTGTTATAGCAGTGATGCCATTACTTATCGAATTCCCTAGTAAATTTGTTGGCTTCTACTTTGCAGGTATCACTAGCATATCTTATATATCAAAATATTAGAACTATAAGCCGGCTACTGGCCTTACATCATACAAAGAGGTGAACCATCATCCAGCCACTATTGGACTGTCATGTAGTCACCATATCGGGTCCATCAGACTTTTTTTTTTACCTGGAGCTACTAAAGTCCGTCCGTGATGTGTAGAGAAATTCGCTCATCGTGCTAGTGGGAGGCAGGGCGGAGGCTAAGAGCGCATGCGCCCTTTGTTTTTCAAGACAGGCTGAAGGTGAACGCTGGACAGTTACGATCCCTCAGAGTTCTGCATGACCATTCCGTTGCGAACATTCAACAAGTACGAAATGAGTAATGTCATGTGATCTGTTCTCCCTCATGCACTTCCTTCCCTGGCCTCATTGACCGTACATTTTTGCCCGCCTCCTGTGTACAAGGCTTATTTCAAACAGCTTCTCTACAGATTCTACGGACACACTGTACTTATTGTAGCTACCCAAATTTCACACAATGATGAGTTCCATAATGGCCGAATTTCCATGACGCGACACGCCTAGAAGGTCCTTAGCCTACCATCCGGCTGCTGCCCTCACATCCACATGTGTCAATCACAGAGGTAGATGATCATCAGCCAGTGTAGGGGTGACATGTGGTCAGCATGTCGAGTCCCACAGCCGTTATAGCTGCTTTTCTCAACGTGGAACCGCTAATTATTGTAGCTACCCAAATGCTTCACGATGGTGGGTGGGCACCGGCCCCATACTGGCCGAAATACCATGAGAAAATTTCTTCTCCCATGGAGACTCGAACCAGCGCAAGTCCCGTAGCTCTGCACCAAGGCTTCCTGCCTTAACCATTCGGCTACGGCGCGGGACATAATGGCCGAAATTTCATAAGACAATTTCTTCCCTCGTAGGAATTCGAACAAATGCATGTTCCGTAGGTCTGCTCCAAGGAATGATGCCTTAAACTTCTCGGCTGTGGCGCGGGATGCTATACTTACTTACTTACTCACTGGCACTATCGAACCCGTAGGTTCATGGCCGCGCGGACATAAGCTCTCCATACACCCCTATCCTGAGCTAATGCTTTCCAATCATTCCCTGTATAATCCACTTCCCTCAAATCATAGTTAATATTATTCTCCCACCTCATTCTTGGTCTACCAACTGGGCGTTTTCACTCTGGTTATCCTACAAGAAGCTTCCATGCAAGTCTTTCATTCCCCATACGTGCAACATGTCCAATTTCCTCATTCTCTAAAGATTTAATGGCATGCTCTAGTACAAAATTAAATAGTAGAGGAGATGGTGCATCTCCTTGCTTCAACCCATTCTGGATTTCAAAAGTGTCCGAAAACTGTTTGCCTACATGCACCCTACTCTTTGTGCCATTTAGACACATTCGTATAAGTCTAACTAACTTTTTAGGAATTCCGAATCCAGCAGGATACTGTATGACTTCTCCCTCTTAATTGAATCATGCCTTTTTGAAGTATACATATAGTTGATGAACAGTACCATTATATTCCCATTTATTTTTCTAAAATCTGTCTTATACTAAAAATCTGATCTGTTGTAGACCTGTTTTTTTTAAATGCACATTGATTATCTCCTAGAATGTCATCAATATAGGGAGTAAAGTAAAAGTAAAGTAAAGTGATCCCACATCAGGCCCGGAGGCCCTTGGGGTAGTAGGAGGTTAAGGCTCCCACTTTTTCTAGACATTCGGCACTTTATGTCAGCCGGGTTGTCAGCCCTGCGTGACGGCCGCCTTTACCCCCAGAACAAGCTTCTAGTACTCATTTCCGTTAGAGGCTGAGTCGTAAGTCTCCTTACTATTATAGGCCTATTTGTTAGAATTTTGTACGAAGTTGAAAGTAATGAGATGCCCCTGTAGTTGTTGCAATCAGTTTTATCTCCTTTCTTATAAATTGGTACGATAATTGATTCCATCCATTCATTTGGAAGAGCTTCTTTTTCCCAAATCATACTAAGCAACCAGCGTATCTTGTCCATCAATTTGTCTCCCCCTGATTTTATCAGTTCTGCTGGGATCTCATCTGAACCTGATGCTTTATACATCTTGAATTTTTCAATCGCCATTTCAATGTAGTATATAATAATCACAAAATGAAACATCAATGTGAATCATAATTAAATTTATGAATATGGAACAACATAATATTCTTGAAGGAAATTAAGCTGGCGGATTGCAACTCATAAAGCAGCACATTTAATTTCATCATTCAAAGTGATAAGTTGATGTATGCGATGCGAACGACCCTTGGTTGATGACCTGCCGTTTAGTGATCAATGAGAGAAATTTATAGCACATGTACTTGCAGCGTTGTTGCCTTAAATTACCACTACACAAACCACACTCACCATATATAGCTTACATCAAGTGGTAAACCCATTTAACCTTAATCAATTCTTCTCTTATTCTTATTGCTCTGTGTTGTATCACATAGCAAAAATGTCATGTTGGCTATTTCAATTGTGGTTTACTTTCCATTACTCTTAGAACGAACATAGTTACTGATTGCTACTATTACGATTAAGGTTTTAAGCGGTTTCCCTCAATCCAAAGAGCAAATGTTGGAATAGAACCCCAAAAGGTCCGTTTCCGACTTCACTCTGCTAATTAACTTCAAATTTGAGCTCAAAATTTAAACCGTATTTTACAGTAACCCGGGGTCCTATTAAGGAGGACCAAAATAGATCGCACAACGCCAACACTTAGGGCCTAAGTAATGTCCGCAGAGCTTTCCATCTATCTACTGATTGCTTACAACAGAAACGCAAAGAACTTGAATTAGAACAAAGTAATCATAAAATAATTTTATCGTTTCTACCAAAACATTGAAAAGTCAAAGAAAACTATGGGTTTGGACGAAAATTATATATGTATATTTTATCAGTCTCGAAAAAGAAGTTAAATCAAATGTTTTACAAGAACGAAACAGCTATTATAAATGTATTACATCACTAATACAATTTTATAATTAGGCCTATAAGATTATTATTCTTAAATTATGAAAAAGAATAATCCTATCAGAGCAGCTTTTGTTTAAACTTACATTGTGGAAGTCCCCTGCTTTCCCCTTCCTACTTGTGAATTATGGATATTCCAGATTTTCTACCAATATGTATTAAAATATTATTGTTTCAGTAGGCTATATTTATTGTTTTTTTTCTAACTACATACGTGAATCTGATAATACGTTGAGACTCTCACTAGCCTATATGACTGGATAGATTTTAATTTATGCAAAAATAATAATTTTTCTTCTTCACACCCTTAAAATTAAGTTACGACTGTAGGCACGAAAATTGAGTTGATCGCCTCCACATAGTTGACTAAACCTTAAGATCTTTACTCTGTTATATATAATAAAGTTTTATTATTATTATTATTATTATTATTATTATTATTATTATTATTATTATTATTATTATTATACTTTAAAAACTTTAGGCACAGAAATATGTGTAAACATAAAAAATCTGTATATAAATAAAACAAATTATTATTATTATTATTATTATTATTATTATTATTATTATTATTATGTGAGAAACAGACAGGAAGGATGGCATTATCATATAGGCCTACGTAGAATGCCAGAGACAAAATTGCCCAGAAAAGCTTTATAATGGATTCCATCTGGGAAAGGAAAGAGAGGTAGACCTAGATTTAAATGAATGGATGTTTTAGGAATGACAGAAATTTAGATAAACACACTAAAATACGGTTCAATTATCCATGTGGCACAATTAAACGTACTTTATTGAATACAACTAGAAAAGAAACTACTTTAAAATTTTACAAGGTATTGGCAGTTCCATCTCTTATCTATGGATGTGAACCTGGACATTAACAAAGGCAGATAGTAATCAAATAGAGGCTGCAGAAATGAAGATGTTGAGAGAAATAGCAGGATACCAAAGGACCGATAAAAAGAAAAACGAAGATATAAGAACAGAACTTAATATATTTAATCTCTATGAAAGAATAAAATACTATCAAAATGCTTACCTTCAGCACGTATTATAAATGAATGAACAGCACATACCAAGGAGAATGTATAATTATAAACCAAAAGGGAAAAGATTGTTGGGAAGACCACTGAAGAGATGGAAGGACCAATTCGACCTATAATGAGATCGGAACAGGCCATTGGGCTTAATCCTTGTTGTTGTTGATGATGATGATGATGATGATATAAGAAAAATGTATGAGTGAGATAGGTTTGAAAGAATTGGAATGGGAAGATAGAGAAGATTGGAGAAAGAAGATAAACATTTAAAACGCTTTGTGCAAAGGAAGATGTTTTATTACACTGTAAACCTGTTTATAAATAAATAAATAAATAAATAAATAAATAAAAATAATATTATTATTATTATTATTATTATTATTATTATTATTATTATTATTAGGGTGAGATATAAATTGAATTTAATGGGTTGCGGTATAAATATTATACATTTAAATTATTTACTTAAATTGAATTGAAATATAAAATTAAATTTAATGAGTTGCGGAATACATATTGTACTTTTACATTATTAATTTAATTTAATTTTTATAATTGATGGAAATATAAGATACAATAGTTCTATTTTATTTTTAATTATAGCTTTAATATCTATGGCCATGTCACGTGAAGGATCTCCGTTGGTTTATCCAGAGGGCTGTGTGTTTCTACACTTGTGCAACCAATATCATGTGTTGTTATGAAAAAATTAACTGGTTTGAATTTTTTTTTTCAAATGCCCCAGGTTTGTCTTTCGACATTCCTGGTTTCTCTCCTGGCATGGCGTACTTGTAACCCACTTCTGAGGTTGGGGCGTCTGGAAGGCGGGGTTACGTTGTCCCGATGATATGATGGGTGATGATGATGATAATGGTGCGCCAGGAGAGTCCCCAATCCTAAACTTAACCTAAGATGAACATGAATGATGGTGATTGCGATGGCCATATGATTTCGGGGACCGTTTGGGCCTTAAAAATTTCCTGACATTTGTCTTACAGGTGAGGAAAAACCCCGATAAAAACCTCACCCAGAAAAACTGTCCCGACCGGGGATCGAACCCGGGCCCGCTGCGTGACAAGGCAGCACGCTACCCCGAGACTACAGCGATGGACTTTTAATGATATTATTAGGGTTATGGTAAAGAAATCCCAACAATATCTTGTTAGCTGTGGATAACCATGAAAAAAGAACTTCAGCTTGGTCAGCACCGGGATTTAAATGCGGGCCTTACTGAATACGAATCTTAAATATTAGAGTCTGAGCCACTTTGCACGGTTGACTCTATTAATCCATTAATCTAGACTATTTAACTCATGTCGCAAATGGTAGTCAATGACCAATCACGTTTCAATGAATTCTGTTTTACACCAATGACAGTCGTGTGTCACCTCGCTCTTTATCGATTTCTCTTTATCAGTTCCTGCTTTTGTGATAAAGAAAGCTCCTCCTTTTTTAATATTCTGAACAGGTTAGACCATTATTTTTCTCCAACAAATACATTGAATATAGAAAATAATGAATAGATTCAGTGATTTTACTGAGTTGTTTATTCAAAATATAAATGATTAACCTATAATGTTGATTATAATAGTTTGATGTGTTTCATTATTTCTCCACTAGAGTGCATTCTTACAATATTGCGATCATATTTGGCAATAAATAATATGATCGAGTTGCAGTGAATATACATAACCTCACATTTCTAATTTGTTTTCAAACATCGCCGTTTACATTAACTATATAAATATTTTAAAACACCGGTAACTGTATTCAAATAATTATTTTTTAGTAAAGAGCTTAATTTTATTCGTTAAATAGTCCTAACAAATGCCACTCTTGATTTCCAAATTCTCATAAGTAATGCCACGAGTGATTTCCAAATTATCGATAAATTCACGACTCACGAAGTGAGGAGTGAATTTATCTAGAGAATTTGGAAATCAAGAGTGGCATTTGTTAGGACTATTTAACGAATAAAATTAAGCTGTTTACTCACAAATCATTATTTAACTGTAGTTATTTTAAAATATTTATATATCTAATGTAAACGGCGATGCTTGAAAACAAATGAGAAATGATAGGTACGCTTCATCTGCTTCTTTTGTTTATCACTGCAACTAGATCATACTATTTCAGAATATTAAAAAGGAGGAGCTTTCTTTAATATGGTAATTATAACACTGATAAATATTTCGTGAAACACGACTCTGATTGGTTGTAAAACAGAAATCATTGAAACGTGATTGGTCATTGACTCCCATTTGGGGCATGAGTTAAATAGTCTAGATAAATTCACTTCTCACGAAATTTGGAAATCACTCGTGGCATTACTTAGTATTAATTTTTTCCCTCTCTCCGTATATCCTGTACATACACACATGCACGTGCTAATATGGTAGTAAAATATTCTATAGCCAAGTTATGTGAATTAAATGTAGGATCTAAACTGGTAAAAAGGTAAAGTGTTCATATGACAGGCCACAGTAGACTCTCCAACTTTTCCTAGACAATCGGCACTTGTTGTTAGCGGGTTGTCATTCCTGCCTGACGGCCACCTTTGCCCCAGAACAAGCGTCTTGTACTCATTTCCGTTAGAGGCTAAGTCGACTCCAGACCCATGGTGACACCAGAAATTTTCGTTCAGTTTAAAAATCCAGACTCCATATGCCTATGAAATGCCCCTTAAGGTAAGACAATAGATCAAAATTTGAAAAAAAAAAATCAGTTTTTGGTGTTTGCATAATTTTATAGTCTGTACTTTTCTGAACATTTCTGTACGTGATTTTTTACTGAATGCCAATTATAAGTGCGTTAATTATTATTTTAAACAATTGACAGTTGCCAGTCTGTAATATCAAACCTTGTTTTCTCGAAAGTGAAAATTTTCGAACATTTGCCCCATTATCTCAGGAACTATTAGAGAAATTTACATGAAATTTTTTACAGGCGGTAAGTCTAGTTATACTAAAGCTGTGGAACCACAATAATGGTATCTTGTACAGATCCTCACTTATTATTTTTTAGAAGTATTTTTAAATAAAAAAAGGGACTAGTGGCAAAAAAATATATAGGACATCAATATTTAGATACAAGTTTGACAGAGGTTCAGTGATCTTTACAAGCCTCGTTTAATATGCTGGAAAAATTTCATTACAATCCATCTAGTAGTTCCTGAGAAATGGGTCTCGAATTCCCATGTTTTAACATTGATGAGATAGGGCCTACCATCTCACCTTAATAAAATTTAAATCGTCAATTCTTTGGAAACAATTTTAATAGAATTTTTGCAACTATCTGATAACCACATTACTAAATACTAGTTAAAGTTTAAATTTAACATAATATTACACTTATGGTGAGAATTAAGGTCATAAAACCTTTCTTAACATTCAATTAGGATTACATTTAACATCTTCTTCTTCTTCTTCACTTCACGGGCTAGGCAAAATGCCTGTTAAATTTAACTTACGTCTGAAATTGTAGTTGTCTTAGGCCTCGGTGACCAAGGGGTTACGTTCTTTGCCTCTAGATCCAAGGGTCGAAGTTTAAACCCGGTCAAGGTCAACCTACTTTTTAGGATGTAAAAATCCAAGGGACAAGCTTTACGGGAAGGATTTTAAACCGTGGGTCCCGAGTCTGAAGATTTGTGGGCTCGTAAGAGAACCTCAAGCCTAAATCAGAGCTTCTGAGCAATATTTAAACGGCCTTTCCCAATCAAGTAATGCATTAGTTGCCTTCTAGGTGCCTCTTTTGAGGATGAGCTAACCACTTATCACTCGCTGACATCTATAGAGAAATAAAACTCCATTGCACGACAGAACTAGAAGGCCCTTTACCTACCAGCAGGGGCTGGTCTTACATTCACATGTATTAATCTCAGATGGACCCTTCTCCATGAGGGATACACGAACATAGACAAATAAATATGAGACATGTTTCATATAAAATTTTATAAATCTGGGAAATTATTTAATATTATAAGTTTCATAGTGCTATTATTTTTGCAGACAATTTAGCTCTTCTGGCACTTTCCGAAAATGATTTGCAACGATCAATTTATAATTTACAAAAAATACCTGCCAAATTTAATAAGGAAATATCAATTAACAAAACTAAAATTATGGCATTTCATGGGAAGGACCCCATACAAATTAAAATCTGTCTCCAGAATAAAATTT
The DNA here is from genome assembly GCA_030220185.1 of Diploptera punctata. Taxonomy (NCBI): domain Eukaryota; kingdom Metazoa; phylum Arthropoda; class Insecta; order Blattodea; family Blaberidae; genus Diploptera; species Diploptera punctata. Next base: position 1,537,118 of record JASPKZ010004220.1, on the reverse strand, counting down.
TAGAGAGAAATAATCAATTTAAATATCTTGGATATCATCTCTCTATCTGGGATGAAAAGGATATCCCTGAAAAAAATTACTAGTTATAATAAATTATTAATCAAGTTATGAAACCATCCCTTGTACAAAAAAACACTAGACTACGTTTATAATAACACTTTGGCTACACCAGTGTTGACCTATGGTAGTGAAGCATGGACACTAAAAAGACAACATGGAAGCAGAATAATGGCTTGTGAAATGAGATTCATGCGCAGAACAGCGGATTACACCAGATGGGATCGGAAAAAAGAACACCTATATCTTAAAAGAATTGAAGAATACGCCAATTTTGGAATATATTAAACAGTACCAACTAAATTGGAAACACCATATTGAAAGAATGAGTTCAAATCGGACCCCCAAGGCTGTTTATAATTATATACCAAGAGGACGAAGATCTCTGGGCCGTCTTATGAAACGCTGGAGGGAAAATTTTCTATAGGATCGTAACAGGCCTTGGCCTAATACTTGGAAGGAAGAAGAATAGTGAAGATTAGTTGTGTAAAGTAACATATGCTAACCTAGAAGTGAACTTTTTTCTACAATTAAGAGTTGTGGGTCCCTGAAATATGGTTAGAGAAAATGCTTCATACTGTAGCGTGTAAACACAACTCTTCTGAAGTTAACATTACGATCTGCCATCAAGTTCACTCTTGTGGGAAGCTCAGTAATGCTTCTTTGTTATGTTGCGGTTAGGCGTGTTTTTGCTACATTATTTATATTCGCCATGCATCACGATATGTTTCTTGTATAGTTATTTCACATATACAAAATATGAAACATTATAAACAGAGTAAGAACTCTACTGCGTTATGCCGTGTTAATTTTTTTGTAATTTATTATGATTTTTTTTCATATTCCTTACATATTTAAATATTTTTATTAGTTTTAAACAGAAAAGCTCCTTATTCGCGGGGGATGTGTTCCCTAATATGCCGCGAATACAGAAACCACGGATATGGATTGGTAGTTTGTATAGGTATATAGGGTATACGTCCCATGGTTCCAAAATAAAATAAAAATTAACAAAATAAAATCAATTAATGAGAGATTTTGAACAAATTATATTAATTATTACTGTCAGGATTAGACAAGGGCATAAAAACTTAGTTTTTTTTCTGTTTTGCCGCTTTTAAAATATCTATCCTATTCAGATTGACATTCGGCTGAGAATTCAGAGATAGAATTCCTTATTTTCTTCGGATTTCTTGATGAATCGTACAGTTCATTCATTAACATTGAAGCAGCGTAATATAGACGCAAAACGACTCGCCAACGCGTAAATGTAAGAATTTCTGTTTTGTTGTTTAAGCGATAATACTACTTTTTCCGCTTCGGAACTAATTTTCTTTCCTTTTACTCGGCATTATACATTGTCAACAAAGCAGAAGAGACACGTGTCATTCAAACAAAATTATTGCAACGAAGGACAAATTGAAACAATAAAACACCGATCGTGGCGAGGACAGCATTTATCAACGGACATAGCGGCATGTGAAATACGGCGGCGGTCGTTTTAACAATGAACTTTAGGCTTAGCGACAATAAGGTTTATTTTAGTTTGATATTAATTTGTCCATTTGGTTTAAGTCACTCCTTGTAAAAGCCACCTTGGCACGTGCCTGCAGTAAAGTTGCCGATGCGTTAATAAAGGATACTAATCCTTCTAATATACCGATTGGATCCGCGAATAAATACATTTTTAGCCACGAATACAGAAACTGTGTCGCAATTTTTAACCCACAAATAATGAAAACACGAATAAGAGAACCGCGAATAAGGAGTTTTTACTGTATCTAATTATTTAAAAATACATACATATTTTGTCTCCGTTCTGTGGTCGTGTGGTTTAAGACATCGTGCGTTGGTGGAAAGCTGCTACGGATGTGCACGGGTTCAAATCCCCTTGTAATAAACTTCTTTCTCATGGAATTTTGACCAGTAATATGACCCGTACCCAGATCATGAAGAAAAAGTGTAACTACAGTAAGTAGTTTTCTTTAGGTTGAGAAAACTAGCTGTAACGGCTAGGAGACTCGATATGATTACATTTCACTCATATATTGTGTGTTCATCTCTGCAATGACATATACGGATTTGAGAACAGCTCCCGACTGGTAGGCTAAGGGACTTTTAGGCCTGTCACCCTATGAAGTTTACAAATGACTAACTTTTTTTTCTGAGATACAACGAATATACTTATTAATATTTTTAAGTTTAATTAAATTTCACGGAAACAACAAGACTAGAATGTCCTTGACTTATCAGCAGGCTATTGCCTTCACATCCACATGTGTTAATCATAGATGCCGATAATAATCCAGCCAGTATAGAGATAGAATATTGACAGCGCATAGGTTCCCATGCTTCATAGCTGATTTTCTCAACTTGGAGCCACTATTTATAGTAGCTACCCAAATTCTTCACGATGCTGGGAAGGAACTGGCCTTATATTGGCTGAAATTCCATGAGAAAATATCTTCCCCTATTGGACTTGAAGCAGCGCAATTTCCGTATCTCTTCACCAAGTCATGACGCCATAAACCAATTGGCTTTTAAAGTTTAAGGGGGACAGAATTAAAGTTAAAATCTTATGTTGAAATTTGCAGACATTTTACTTATGGACCTAGGATTTATAACTCATTATCTGGCCATATATTCGAATTAGATGATTTAATTCACATAAAAATAAAGATAAATAAGATAAATATTTTCAGGAAAAACAGTTTGCCCAAGAAAAAAGAGGAAGATACAGATTAAAATAAGATAGCGGAAATGTCTCCTGTAAACTACCAGGAAACTGAGGACATGCATTTGGAAGAAAATATAGAACAGAGTCATTGAGATAAAAAGAAACCCATTTTAAGAAGCCTTTAAAAGAAGTACCGGACTCACTGGACGATTGATTAAAAACTATAAGAGATTCAATATTATAATAGTAAGTTAACACAAAGGCCTCCCAATGCTGGACAATTCCCTATAACGGACAATTTTTTAAATCAGCAACTATAAATATCCGGTAGTGGCCTCTGTTTAAGGTTTTCATTAATTTATCGGTGTTGAACTACGTGTTTTCGAAGTTGCGCATCCACAGGGCAAAAGTTCGATCAGCCAAAAATCGGTGGAATTTTAACGAATATTAAGAAAGTGCCATACTTCGGCAGACAACTTTAAAAGCTGACGGCTTCGTATCACAGGAATATAGAAGGAGCTCATATACGGACCATCGACTTCATAGCAGAAATAGGTGAGTTTGAACCTCGAAAACAAACAAATTATAAAATATCCTTCACGCATTTGCATTTGTAAAAAAATATGTTTAAATTCTCCAATTGTCTCAATAACATAAGTAATAATTACGTAATCAATTACATGATTAATAGTTAATCGCCATTTCATTGTCATATACAAAAATCATTGATTCAAAATAGGAATATGCTAATTGTTTGAGAACAATATAGCACATCATTTCCATTATTTATTACAGTATATATATGTATATATATAAAGAAGATCTAACGATAAACGTGTTACAATAAGAAAGGTAGCTATAAGAAACAACATCGAAAGTTAATAGAAAATTATATGCGTTCAAAATTGTAATAACATTGAAAGAAAACTATACCTAGTGGTATAGGCCTACTGAAAATAACTTATAATTGTAACTAACTTTAGTTTTGCATATGTTAAAATATTTGTATTTGCATACTTCATATTAGTATGTTTTATATAGGCCTATTGTACAATAGTAGGCCTACTGGTTCAGCGAAAGATAAGGCTTTCTGGCCTTCTCGTAAACACATGATTCATATTATTATTATTATTATTATTATTATTATTATTATTATTATTATCATCATCATCTCACTAATAATATGTTATTACATAATTTATAATAAACATAATCACTCTTAGGCCTATTATTGTTCAGGAATATAGGCTACACATTAGGAAGTTCTAGATTAGGATATTTACATAACTTAAAAATATTGTTGAAGTGTTCATTATTAACAATTGGGAAATCATCAGCCGAGAAAGAAAGAGATGACTTAATAGTGTAAAATCAGTAGCCGAGAAATTTATACATTATAATGCTTTATAATAACAATAGGGTGCACGCCGTAACGTAGTTAGTTAAGGCAATACGCTACAAGCAGGAAGGTCGAGGGTTCGAGCACCGGTAGGGTAGGATTTTTAAACTGGCCCAAACCTTCTGGCGGCACTATGGCATTGGGATCGACTCCGTCTCTAACGGAAATGAGTACCAGGGCCTCGTTCTGGGAGTAAATACGGTCATCATGCAGAGCTGACAACCAGGCTGACATGAAGTGCCGATTGTCTAAGAAAAGTAGGAACCTTAACCTCCTACTACCTCAAGTGTCTCCTATGGCTTGTAGGGGATCACTTTACCTTTATAATAACAATAACAATAATAATAATATTAACAACAATAATAATAATAATAATAATAATCTCTATCTATCTTCGGTTTTTTACAGCTGCTGCCGCCTTCCCGTAACAAACCTCCAAAGCTTCCGATCTTGGGCAACTTCAATGCTTAGCCCTCTTGCTTGCATTACTAATCTTCATGCTTTCCTTCCATGTTAACTTCGGTCTCCCTCTTTTCTTCTTTCAGCTCGGTTGCCATTGATATAGTAGTTTCGGCCATCGCTCATCTTCCATTCTTAAAATATGTCCTAACCATTTTAATTCCTTCTCATGAATCTTTCAATTATGCTTTCTTCTGCTTCCATTATGTTTCTAATTTCCTTAATAATAATAATAATAATAATAATAATAATAATAATAATAATAATAATAATAATAATAATAATAATAATAATAATAATAATAATAATAATAATAATAATAATAACAATAATAATAACAATAATAATAACAATAATAATAATGATAATAACAATGATAATAACAATAATAATAATAATAATAATAATAATAATTACAACAATAATAACACTGAATTAGCTACTATAATATTATTATTTTGCTATTTACCCATAACACTCGTCTTAAAACGTCGGAAGGGATTAGTGTTGGATACCTGAATGAAATTATTAAACTCATATTTTTGGATCGGCTACCAAAATGTGTTTTGGAATGGAAACATGAGGGAAAACGAGGCAGAGGAAGACCTAAAACCTCCTGAATCAGGGAATATATTTATACATGAAGGAGAAACATCTACAACCAAGAGATTGGATGGACCGATAAAATCGGACGATGTCAAAGACATTAATCAACCGATGATCTTTCTATATATTTTTGGGTTGTTTTTGGTAAAGGTCTAATGCTGGCACTTTATTAAGCTCTGTATTTTGCTTAAATTGCAAAGTGTCTTACTTGGGATGTGTTTGAACCTGCGAGTTTCGATATCAAAGATGAACGTTTGGCCAGTGAACAACAGAAAACGAACATCCTACTATTGTGGGGAAAAAAAAAATGGTCTTTGTAACAAAGAGTACACTTGATTACGAAGATATGGGTGTCATACAAAGAAGATATAATTACATTCAGTAGGCAAACACAATGTTAACCTTGTCGTTGAGTTTGATTTATGGTAGGTGGACATAAGTCGAGGTTGCTGTGAATGAGCCTGCATTATCTTTAATTGAAAACCGCCTGTACTATTAACAATGATAAAAAACACATGATACAGAGTGAACAAGTTGCTTACCTTGAATAATTGAAGATCCATTTCAGAGTTCCGGATATAATTCGATTCATTGTGTGCGAAGCTACCATTCGAGAACGACAATGTACATTTACGATCTAACATCTATGTTAACTTTATTATTCATTCAATTACAGAATCCATACATAAAGGAAAACAAAAATAGAAATTGTTCTAAAAAATTAATTCATATATAGATTTTTTTAGATTCAAGATTTTCTGTTTGCTAAGATCGAGATTTTATTCATACAGAATTTACTCTTCTCTTTCCAAAATCTAATTCATTACAACCAAAAAACTACTAGCTTAAAATATTCTTCTTCCTGTATAAGTTAAACATCCTGTTTGTTTTGAAAAAGAATTACTTCATATCATGGCTAATTTACCAACCCATCTTTAACTTTGCTTACTTGTCTACTTCTGTTCAAATGATCATTCAATCCCCCCATTCCATTTTTACCAATTCAACTACAGGTTGTATTCAATAGATATCTCTATAATATCTCTGTGTTGGAAACTCTATTCCATCTATTTGCCTTGTTCATATTTTACTAATATATACATGCATAGTGTTCTGCTCAAGAGCAAGTCTTTTACTGCAAACTCAGCATTATCCACTCTTTCCTTAACTCAGCTTTCCTTTTTGTATCCACATACAAACCATTCATTTTAAATTTTACTTATATTGTACATTAATTTCAGTTCTATTATGCATCTGTTTTGCTTCGTTATCTCGAAGTTTCTGCAGCATAAATCATTATTAGCTTCACAAATATTTCGTATCTTGATTTTGATTTATATTCTTATATATACTGGAAGCAGCTGAGATAAGTTTTTAAGAAATATAGCAGGATATACTTACAGACCGAATAATTAAATATAGGAACGACTGGAAAGAACATATTGATAGAATGCCAGAAAGAAGATTTCCAAAATTATTGCTAAATTATAAACCGCACGGAAGGAGAAATGTTGGACGCCCACACAGAAGATGGTCTGAATAATTTTAACAATTCTAGTTTTCATGAAACCGGAACGAGCCAACAGGCTTAATCCCTGGATGATGATGATGATGATTCTTATATATTTAATTTCCTAAACTAACTGACTTCTTCCTTCAGAAACCCATCTCTACTTATTTCTGTACCTAGACAATTAAAATCCCAACATGTTCATTTGTAGAACTTATTACATTTTATTTTAATTAAGACCTCAATATCCATTTAATTACCGTTTAACGGATTCCATAATTTTTACAAATTAAAAAGAAATTATAGGGCTATAGTAACAATTCGTCAGTTTGTTTCAACGCCGGTAAACTTGGTCCCGATCTTAGAAAGTACAGTAAATTGGGTCCCGGGTCGAAAAGGGTAGTACCGTAAGTAAATTGAGTCTCAGTCTACTGGCATTAACCAGGGAACACCGGTGGATGGATCCCCAAAATGTATAACGTAAAAAAGTTAGACGTAAAACTGTTTTTAGCCTGATAGTAAAAATTTAAAGCACCGATATTATAAATTTGAACAAACTAATTTGTCCCGTTGTCAACAGTGTCATTTTTTCAGCAATCAATTGTTTATTTTCCTTTCTCCACAACATGGTGCTATACTTGTAAGTGCATCGCTTCAAATACTATTACTGCTACAAGAGACATTATCCGTCTTTGTGACGTAAGTCACGGTTTCCAAGTAGCCTATCATCCCAGGAAGTTCCGATACGTACCATACAAATTTTGTTAAGAGTGTAATGTTTTGAAATGGGGTCAGTTCAACTTCGTAAGGGCCACTGAATAGCTAACAGCAAATAAAATTAGAAGTAGGTAATCTAGTAACGAAAACTGGAATTGAGGTTGAGGTATCGGATTTCAGTAACTAGGTAGGCCTAATTGGTTTTACTATATTATACTATCCATCACTACCAAACACTTTCTTGCCGGTTTTTTAGAAGACTAATATAAAAAAAAAACACACATTAAAGTAAAGACGGCATTGCTTTTATACTGTCAGTAAACTATAAAGAAATATTTACACACCATTAATGTTTTTAAAATTTACTTTTTCTAAATACGAAGAACTGTTACGAAAGTTTTCTGATTAAACATGGACTAATGAAAATACATTAAATTACCTTTTTGATAGAAGTACACTCAGAGACTTAGACGTTATTGGCGAAATTTATAAACACGAAGAAAGGGGGGTGTGTTTTTACAGGTAAGACTGTGTGGCTACATATTCAGTCTATGCCAGCGGTTCCCAACCTTTTTTGACTCGCGAACGACTTCCACAACGATCTGAGTTGAGTGAACCGCTGACTTTTAAATATAGGTACATACAGTAGATATGCATAAAATTTAATTCTAAGCGAAATGTTCTATAACATTAAATTAACTTAATCCTTAACGATTAAAACCGAAAGTTACTCTAGTTACGGCTTGAAAGTTACACAACTTACAGGCCTAGTTGCAACAACAGAAGTTGAATAAAGTCTCAGAAATCACTTTCAGCACAAAGTCTGTTACTATATTTATTTTTTAAAATAGGGATATGAAGAAAACGACTTTCGCAGTACTGTTGTTAGTATTGTTAGAACACAAAGAAGCTGGCTCACTAAATTTCCATTGTACGAAATCACTCTAAATCAGGCATTCACGGTAATATTAATTTATTATGGAAATAATGTGATTAATGTCCGATGTTACACAGAGGGAAGGGGCAGGAGAGGGGGAAGAGAAGGAGAAGAAAGAGAAGAGAAGAGAAGAGAAGAGAAGAGAAGAGAAGAGAAGAGAAGAGAAGAGAAAGAGAAGAGAAGAGAAGAGAAGAGAGAAAGAGAAGAGAAGAGAGAGAAGAGAAGAGAAGAGAAGAGAAGAGAGAGAAGAGAAGAGAAGAGAAGAGAAGAGAAGAGAGAAGAGAAGAGAAGAGAATAGAGAATAGAAGAGAAGAAAGAGAAGAAAGAGAAGATAAGAGTAAGAGATATAAGATAAGATAAGAGAAGATAGAAGATATATAAGATAATATAATATAATATAATATAATATAATATAATATAATATAATATAATATAATATAATATAATATAATATAAGATAATATAATATAATATAATATAAGATAATATAATATAATATAATATAATATAATATAATATAATATAATATAATATAAATATAATATAATATATATATAATATAATATAATATAATATAATATAATATAATATAATATAATATAGTCCACCGCTGTGGTCTCGAGGTAGCGAGCTGCCTTGTCACGCAGCGGGCCCGGGTTCGATCCCCGGTCGGGGCAGTTTTTCTGGGTGAGGTTTTTATCGGGGTTTTTCCTCACCTGTAAGACAAATGTCAGGAAAACTTTAAGGCCCAAACGGTCCCCGAAATCATATGGCCATCATCATCATCATCCTTCACCGGTGTGGAAAGCAACGGGAAGCTACCACACCTACACAATTCCCTAGTAAAGCTGCAAGCATAGCATGAAAATGCTGTGATTGCAGTGAAGGACCTGCCTTCGGGCAGAATTACTATGGATGGATGGATAATATAATATAATATAATATAATATAATATAATATATAATATTATTAATATTAATAATAATAATAATTATTATTTATGACAATGCCGCAGAACTGAAGGAAACAATAATAGACCTAATCTCGGAACTCGCCATTACGGAAAAGTTTTGGCGAACCCCTTGACATATTTGAACCAAAGGTTGAGAAACGATGGTCTATGTTATTTAGTTCAGTACAACCTATGACGTAACATAAAAACTCTATGCGTCCAATACGAATGCCGTTGTCATATAGCGGATAATGAATTGATTTTTTTTTTTTACGTTTATAGAATATTGTCGGTACTACTAGCCCCTTGTTAGTTCAGAGCAACCAGCAAGTGCAAATGTAAACAGAATGTTGCCGATGTACAAATACCTAGTTTCTGTTTGTATTCTCAACAAGTTTTAATATATATGAGTGTACAAACGAACCAATCAGGAAGACTGGGAAAGGCTTTAGGCAACAGGTCAATAGAAGTAAAATGTTATTAACTAAGAAAGGAAGACATAATGACGACATACCACTTGTTGTGTTCGAAGTTGGCATGATAATACAATAAAATGTTCATATTCAATAGCACCTTAATTTGTATAGTCTGTTTTGAAAGTTTCAAATAAAAACACGTTAAATTAATGGTCGGATGTACAAATAGGGTAGGTGCGTGTTATAGATAGCATCTGAAACCACCTGGTGGTAATAGCGAGAATAAGAAAAAACAACTGAAGTCTCCATATTGTTGATGAAGACCTCAAGTCATGCTATGAATGTCTCCTGAATAGGGCCACGAGGATTTACAATAACAGTATGCGACTTGTGAAATACGTATAGCTGTTCCTTGTCGGGACCCCTGGGGGAGCATTTCCCCCCGCTGCTCTACTCACGACTGGGCCCCGGTCAGGAGAACCCCCTACTGAGGTTTTCTTACTAGGGCCCCCCTGCTGGAGGGGCTAACTACTTCAAATTCACTTCGACTTTTATTTAACGATCTCTTCACCTTGATATCGCGTACAATATTTCTTCGGAACAGTACTTAAAAAACACGTACTAGAGTTTATATAGGGACAAGGAAATATGGACTGTCATTCTTCTCATAAGAAAAAAATGAAAATCTACAATCACACCGGTAATGCGAATATTTATTCCCACCAAACTTTTTTAAACATCAAATAGGGGGGCAAATACTATCTTCATTACTGCTGTAATTTTTTCAAGACATATCTTTTTTTGCGCTCACCATGATTATTTTAATGTATACAAGTTTCTTTGCAGGAAGCCACATAGGCAATTGGTCATGATGATAAAGATGGTGGTCATAACTTCATACAACCTGTTTCTGAAACTGCTACTCTATTCTTTCATACTGTCTTCAGCGGCGAAAGAAGCGATTTCTCACTGTTTTCATAAAATGTATTTTTAAAACGTTCTTCCATCCACTATCCAGTTTGTTTATCTATTAGAAATTAGATGCTTCACTCATTTTCTGTTGCCAGCAGAAAAATGGATGTGAAACCACGTTTTCTGCTACCTATTAGATAAAAATTTGTATAGCATTGGCCTTGAGTAAAAACGCTATAATTAAAATCTTCTCTCGGCAGGTTGAGTCCCTTTAAGGCCCAAGTGATATGGGGCATGTAAAAGTGCCTACAAAGGGAGATGTTAAACGAACGATGGAGTTAACGCAACCTAGTCTTATAGAAGAATTGTTTGTAAACAAGACGTAATTGAAATATAAATCTTTATGAATACATTATAAAACTGGGGCACGCCGTAGCGTAGTGGTTAAGGCACTGAGCTACAAGCCGGAGGGTCGAGGGTTCAAGTCCCGTTGGGGTCAGGATTTTTAAACTGACCCAAACCCTCTGGCGGCACTATGGCCCTGGGGTCGACTCAGCCTCTAACGGAAATGAGTACCAGACGCTTGTTCTGGGGGTAAAGACGGCCGTCACGCAGGGCTGACAACCCGGCTGACACAAAGTGCCGATTGTCTAGAAAAAGTGGGAGCCTTAACCTCCTACTACCCCAAGGGCCTCCGGGCCTGTTGTGGGATCACTTTACTTTACTTTTACATTATAAAACTATGGAACCGCTCAAAAATTTTATAAAGTGGTTCTTACTATAGGAATAAATGTGAAGGAGACAGGAACACAATTCTTCGTTCTGTACTGTCATATCTACCTAGAATTTACTATAATTTGTAGCACTGGCGTTATCAAAAATTACTACCTATCTAAGAACTTATAATTAAATGTCATGTTCTATTCTATCAATTAACACTAACAAAACTATGGAATTAATTATATAGAAAGAAATGGGCTTGTAGAAGTAAGCAACATTACAACAGCGACAACCAGAAACTGAACTTATTTATCGCTTTTCAGCAGTCAAGAAGAGGTGAGCAAGTAAGCTTACAATGAGTAGCTTTGACTAGTTTAAATATTTTCCAAAACTTCGACATTTTGGTTGAAAGTTGCTTATCTGATGTTATGCCTTGGAGTTATAGGGATGAAAGATTAGATGCAACAACATAGCATCAACTCCCTGCCACGTGAACCCTCCAAACATCAGAAGTAGTTTTTTTTTTCCTTTTACGCCAAGTGTAGTGAATTCGTGCAGGAGACAAGTTGAAATAATAAGAATAAGAGAAACGTAAAGTTCCCGCATAATAATAATAATAATAATAATAATAATAATAATAAATAATAATAAGAAAAAGAAGAAGAAGGCTACGCCAATTTTGGAATATATTGAGCAGTACCAACTAAATTGGAAACACCATTTTGAAAGAATGAGTTCAAATCGGATCCCCAAAGCTGTTTATAATTATATACCAAGAGGACGAAGATCTCTGAGCCGTTCTATGAAACACTGGAGGGAACATTTTCTATAGGATCGTAACAGGCCTTGGCCTAATACTTGGAAGGAAGGAAGAAGAAGAAGAAGATAATAATAATAATAATAATAATAATAATAATAATAATAATAATAATAATAATAATAATAATAATAATAATAATAATAATAATAATAATAATAATAGTTTGCCTCCAGCTCTAAGCACTGCAGGTCAAGTAGCTACGGATGATGATGATGGAACTGTAAAATATTGAAGATAACATTTTATGTATAAAACAAGTTAATGACGTAAAAAATTAACCATATTAATATTAACTTGATACATGTGGCTGATCCATAGCGGTAGGACAAAATCATTTTACTGTAATTTTTATGATATAATCATCTTTGTTTGGAGGTATTGCCTATTTCTGCTAGAAGGCAACTGTTATACGATGGAGTAAGAGCTTCTATACCTTGAATTTGACCAGAAATATACATCGTGTCCACAAATATAGAATCATACTTTAAACTACTGCTACGTCGCTTTGGATAATCGTATCTAAATGAAATTGGTGACAATCAAAAGAGAAACTCAAAACGTTGTGTGCATGTTAACAATGTAAACAATGTCGAATAATGGACAATAATACAGAAACTAAACTAAATTTAATCATGTTTTTTTGTGGTCGATATGGTTTCATTGTTGGACGTTCAGGTTCTACATCGTCACTCGTGGGGGCCACATTCAATGTCTATGAGGTGTAGCAAAAACTTTTTGAGTTTCTCTTTTGATTGTCACCAATTTCATTTAGATACGATTATCCAAAGCGACGTAGTAGTAGTTTAAAGTATGATACTATATTTGTGGACACGGTGTAGGCCTACTTTTCATATCCAGAGGCTCTTTAATAGACCACGTATCTCTGTGACCAATTTAAAACAAACTGTACAAATAACTGCATAATGAATAATAATGTATGTTTTAGATATATCAAACCATAATTCAGAGCATTTTAACATATGGTGCTGAAATCTGGCAAAATCCTACCAGAGAAATGTAAAAAGAATTTTAAGTACAGAAATGGATGTTTTAAGAAGATCAGCTGGGAAATCTAGAATGGATAGAATACGAAATAAATAAGGGAAATTTTGGGTGTAGAAGAGGAGCCGGACATCATAAACATTATAGAAAAGAAAAGATTACAGTGGTATGGCCATGTCAAAAGAATGCCAGAACAGAGATTGCCTAAAATTGTTATGTAATGGATTCCAATTGAAAGGAGGAAGAGAGGAAGACCGAAGAAAACTTGGATAGAAGGGGTACAAGCAGCTATGAATATCAGAGGAATGGAGGAAGATCAATGGATGGACAGAGAGGAATGGCGTTTGGTTTCCGGAAGACGGCGGCAGCTGCCATTATACCGGATGATGATGATGCATGTTTAGCAAATTCCAAATGAATTATGCTACTGTGTTTTACATATAAACATATTTTTTAAACAAGAAATACAAATCGTCATCGATCCTACCCACTAGACACCGAAAATGACAAAGATAAAAGTTATGTATAGACGTATAACTTACGCATGTGTGTGTCTGTTAACGCTCTAGCGGACACAATTTTTGCTTTTTGGAACCAAAATCTGTATACAGCAATGAATTCAAATTTTAAGAAATATAAAACAATACCTGAGATCTTAATCGTTCTCAACAATCAGCAATGTAGTTTTGTAATAGGTCTTTCGAAACTTGAGTTTCATCTTCTGCTTTCAGTTTGTACTGACTGTTGCTGGTAACAATTTTGTAAAGAGATCACATTACTGGGCATGCTCTCATTTAACAGGTGTTTATTAGTGGTTGTGTTGATAATTTCTAACTCTTTGAGAACGTTGGTTTTCCATGTATCTTTTCTCTATGCAAGATCGATAATATGTTGTTTATTGTGCTAAATTGATGTCCTGCTTTTACTATGTGTTTTTAAAAATTTTATTTACCCCCATTGTTCATGAAGTCTCTAAAGTGTTCATTAAATTTTGTTGTGGAGTTTCTTATCGTTCTTCACTACAAGATGTAATGAACATTTTAGAGATTTCGTGAACAATGAAGGTAAATTTTTGCTTTGAGATGAATCAGCGTATAGCAAGAAGAATGTATAATTATAAACCAAAAGGGAGAAGATTGTTGGGAAGACCATTGAAGAGATGGAAGGTCCAATTCGACCTATAATGAGATCGGAACAGGCCATTAGGCTTAATCCTTGTGATGATGATGATCCATCCATAGTAATTCTGCCTGAAGGGAGGTCCTTCACTGCAATCATAGCATTTTTATGCTATGCTTGCAGCTTTACTAGGGAATTATAGGTATGGTAGCTTCCCGTTGCTTTCCACACCGGTGAAGGATGATTATGACGATGATAATGATAAGGACTATAGCCATGTGATTTCGGGGACCGTTTGGGCCTTAAAGTTTTTCTGATATTTGTCTTACAGGTGTGGAAAAACCCCGATAAAAACCTCACCCAGAAAAATTACCCCGACCGGGGATCGAACCCGGGCCCGCTGCGTGACAAGGCAGCAGCTACCTCGAGACCACAGCAGTGGACATGATGATGATGAAGGTAAATCAAGTTTTTTCAAAACACATAATATAAGCAGGACATCAATTTAAACAATGCAATATCGATCTCGCATAGATAAAAAATACATCGAAAATCAACTTCTCGAAGAGTTAGAAATTATCATAAGTAATGCCACGAGTGATTTCCAATTTATCTAGAGAATTTGGAAATCAAGAGTGGCATTTGTTAGGACTATTTAACGAATAAAATTAAGCTGTTTACTCACAAATCATTGTTTAAATATAGTTATTTTAAAATATTTATATATTTAATGTAAACGGCGATGTTTGAAGACAAATGAGGAACGATTGGTACGCTTCATTTGCTTCTTTTCTTCGTCACTACAACCAGATCACATTATTTATTGCCGAAGGAACGCAATATTGTAAGAATGCACTCTAGTGGAGAAAAAATGAAACACATCGAACTGTATATTAATTCATTTCTGATGTCCTATGATGTAAATATGACAATTATATTTTTCTGGGAAAAAATACATTTAAGAAAGTGCAAACAGTGTTTTTTTTTGTAGTATAATCAATTGCTATAAATGTTTTTATACCCGCATGCGGTATGTGTTGACATTCATACACTGTATATACAATCTGGTAGCCGTATTTCTTAGTGAGTCAGTCACTGCAATATAATGCTATGACCTATTCAGAATATTAAAAAGGAGGTGCTTTCTTTATTACGATAAACTTTAGTTGGTAAATTCTAGGCGAAATACGACTGTGATTAGTTGTTAATAAAAAATCATTGTAACGTGATTGGTCATTGACTAGCATTTGTGGCATGAGTTAAATAGTCACAAGTAATGCCACTAATAAACACCTGTTACATGAGAACAGGCCCAGTAATGTGAATCCTCTGTACAAAATTATTACCAGCAATAGTCAGTATCAAACTGAAAGCAGAAGATGAAACTTAAGTTTAGATAGGCCTCCTACAAAACTACACTGCTGATTGTTGAGGATGACGGAGTTTCGGTAATGTATTTTGAAAATCTTTAGCAATGCATTAATAAAATTAAGTTCGAGATTGTTAACCACAAAATTGAACGATTAGAAGTAAGGATTAACCTGTACCTATGATTTAAATATTTGTTCATCAGCTGCAATTTTTGTCTTTTTCGCAGCGAAACTAGGTATATGCCATTGAAATAAATTGAAGAAGGTGTTCTCCAAAAATAAGCGAAATCGAACAATTAAAGTAGAGATTTACATAAAAGTTGCAGTTTAAAAATGGTTCTATCGGGCGCCATGCACGTTTTCTCACAATTTATTTGGATGCATACGGTTTAATGAATAAATGAAAGAGATATGCCGTAAACCAGGAAAATCAGACCATACATTTGATTTACGAAGAATTTGCTTAGTTTACGCAATTTCTGCGTGACGGACATTTATTTAGATTTATATAACAGTTATAACTTATTATAAAACTGTGGGGAAAATTTTGAAGAATTTGTAGTACTCAAATACTTAGGAACAATAATTACCAACAGGAATGAGATTCAGAAAGAAATTGAACATAGATTCAGCCCTGGAACGCATGCTTTAATGCATAATGGTGACTCTTGTCGACTTCTTTAAAATAAACTAAAAATATAATTAGTTGAAAAGTGATTGTTCCAGTCATATCATATGGTAGCAAAACACTGTCCCTTATTTCAAGAGAAGAAAAAGGTTACAAGTGGTATATTAAAATAAGTGCTTAGGAAAACAATTGAACCTAAGAGAGGAACACACAGTTGACTCGATTAAAAAAACATAACAGTGAGCTATATGATCTCAAGAGATTAGATGTAATATGAACAATGACAAGTGGTACGAATGGAGAATGAAAGAGGGGCATGAAAACTTCCTCTTCCTTTCCAGGATTAGGTCAATGTGACCTGTTCCGGTCTCAAGTCCATCGTTTCCTTGGCCGTCCCAAAATTCTTTTCCCATGTGGTTTGTAGGTGTTGATCTTTTTGGGTAATCTTATAGTTATTGTCCATTCTGTCTAAATGTTCTTTCCATTGGTATTTGTGCTCTTCTAGTTTATCAACTATTGAATATATCTCCAGTTCATTTTTTATTGATTCATTGTGTAATCTATCCATGCATGTACATCCTTTTAGAGATCTTAAACATTTCATTTCAGTGGCTTGAATGTGTGAGATATCTTTTTCTTGTAAGTACCCAAGATTCAGATCCATATAAAAGAACGGGAGCAGCCATAATTTTATAAAACCTGAGCTGAGTTTCTCTTCGAGTCTTTCGGAGGGTTCTTCTTATGGTGCCACACATCATTTGATATCGGTTTAATTTATTATGTATATCCCAATCATAACTATAGGCCTATGTTATATCTGAACCAAGATAGTTAAAGTGTGCTATCTGTTCTATTATGAAAACTTCTAGTAGGAAAACCGGAGAGAAAGCTGTCATTAGCCAAGGCCATAAATTAGATGGAAATTTTTTGTAGGAAATGCAGAAGGAAAGCACCAGTAGACAGGCCACGAATTAGGTGGGAGAACAACATGATTTGTTGGATACAGTACCAGGTTGAGAAAATAAGCTATAACGACTGGGGGACCCGACATTCTGACCACATGACATCTCTACACTGGCTGGATGATCGCTTACCTCTGTGATTAACACATGTGGATTTGAGACCAGCAGCCGGCTGGTAGGCCAATGGCCTTCTAAGTCTGTTGCACCATGGAGTTTGAAGTTGGATACAGGGAATGACTGGAAGATATTATCTCAAAATAGAGATACATATTCATGATCATCCGGGTTCGGTAGTGCCAGTCAAACAGTTAAAGTAATAGTAGCCTAGAAGTAGGCCTAGGTCTATATCCTGTCCGCTCTTAAAGTGATCCTCGTCAAAACAAAACCATGTGATCCGCTCGCTTTACATTGGTTACGGACACCGACGTACCTTGTAGAAGCAATAAGTACGCGAAAAAGTAGTTCCCTTCATTAAATTAAAAATATGTCCACTGAATATACTATAGCCTAATAATATTCTAAAATATACCTAATCAATAATTACAACTTAAAATAAGTTATTACATATGGGTGATGCATTTGAGTCATGCAACAGTCTAGTTTCATTGCTGAAAGTATCGAGTCTTCTGTTGCTGTGTCATCTCCCTGTCAAAAGTGACAGTAATTGTGACGCGAATGGCGGAAGGATATTGCTTCTACAACGTACGTCGGTATCCAAACCAATGAAAAGCAAGCAGGTCACATGGTTGTGTTTTGACGAGGATCACTTTAAGAGCGGACAGGGTCTAATCTACTCTACTCCGTGGGGCGATAGGCCTAGAAGATCCTCGCCCCACCAGCCGGCTGCTGCCCTCCCATCCACATGAGGTAAACAATCATTCAGTCAGTACATGGGTGACATGTGGTCAATATGTCGGGTCCCTCAAACTTTATAGCTGATTTTCTCTACCCCTGGAGCCGTGACTTATTGTAACTACCCAATGCTGAGTGGGGACAGGTAGGCCTACCTACTGACTTCCATAAGAAAACTTTTTTCTCTTAGGGACTCGAAACAGTGCAAGTTCTATAGCTCTGTGCCTAAGTGTTATATCTTAAACCGCTTGACTACGTCACGGGACAGAAATAATAATAATAATAATAATAATAATAATAATAATAATAATAATAATAATAATAATAATCCATCCATAGTAATTCTGCCCAAGGGCAGGTCTTTCACTGTAATCATAGCATTTTCATGCTATGCTTTGCAGCTTTACTAGGAAATTATAGGCCTGAAGTAGGTGTGGTAGCTTCCCGTTGCTTTACACACCGGTGAAGGATGATGATGATGATGACCAGATGATTTTCGGGGGCCGTTGGGCCCTAAGCTTCCTGATTTGTCTTACAGGTGAGGAAAAACCCCGAAAAAACGTCACCCAGGAGCCTATCCCGACCGGGCCCGCTGCGTGACAAGGCAGCACGCTACCTCGAGACCACAGCGGTGGACATAATAATAATAATAATAATAATAATAATAATAATAATAATAATAATAATAATAATAATAATAATAATAATAATATTAATATTAATATTAATAATAATAATAATAATATTAATATTAATAATAATAATATTAATAATAATAACAAAACAACAATTAATAACATTTGAAATATAAAATTATAAAGTTAATACCTTGTAAGGTGCCGTCGGCCTCAATATTATTATTGTATTAAGTCATTCGGAAACCGATTCCATTCTCAGTAAAGTATTATTCTAATTATTAGGCCTAACATTTTTATAGTTCAGTTCATTAGCGACGCGATTAATATCTAGGCCTCATAAGATTGTTCTTTTTCCCCCCTCAGAGGACTCTTATTTAAGATTTGAAATTCGAAGAAAATGTTGAATTTACGCTGTGAAAAATCAATCGATTCGCGGGAGATTTTTAATCCGTGGACATCGGATCCAGAGGGCATTTGAATATCGGAAACTTAAGCAAGTCTATAACTAGATGGGTCTTGAAGATTCTTAGCCTACCATCCGACTGCTACCATCCCATCCGTACGTGTTAATCATAGATGTAGATGATCATCTACCCGGTAGAGACGACATATAGTCAGTATATCTGGTCCCTCAGTCATTATTGCTGAATATCTCAACCTTTAACATTGATGGAAGTGACTGATGACAGCAGGCTTATATGTAACTTTTTTTCGCGCTTATTCTTCTGATCATTTGATCGAAGCACTTTCATTAGTCTATAATATAAATGAATTCACTAACTAACTAAATCACTGCCACTATTGAACCCGTAGGTCCATGGTCGCGCGGACATAAGTTCTCCATACACCACTATCCTGAGCTAATGTTTTCATCATCCCCTGTATAATCTACCTCCATCAAATCATGGTTAATGTTATTCTCCAACCTCATTCTTGGTCTACCAAGATGGCGTTTTCCCTCTGGTTTTCCTATAAGAAGTTTCCATGCACCCCTTCCATTCCCCATTTGTGTCACATGTCCTACTCATCGCAGTCTACGAGACTTAACTGTTATTTTTATATGTGATTTTCTATAAACACGTAGCTCACTGTAATACAGTCTTCTCCATTCGCTTGTCTGTTCGCCTCTCTTTAGTCCAAAAATGATCGTAAGGACTTTATTTTCGAATATTCTTTTCTCCTCCCTTAAAGTAAGCGTCCATTTTTCGCATCCATATAACATTACTGGAAGAATAACAGTTTAGTATATTTTCAGTTTAACGTTTTTTTGGAGAGGAGTTGGGACGACAAGTAATGCATAAATGAATAGACTTTATAATTAAATCCATGGTTGGACAGATTCCATGAGTTCAAGGCGACTGAACTGATTGCAAAACATCACAATTATTTTATCTAAATATCAGATTATCTGATCAGATGTCCCTACTTCTATTATCGAGGACCCCTCCGTTGCTTTCAAGTGGGTACGTGGATAACATTTAACAATTTACTTTGAGCTTTAATTATATTAATTTTATTGAAGTTAGATCAACAACGATTGATTAAATAACATTACTTTGCAGGCCTACTTTTAGTGGATAAATTTAGTTTAACTGTAGACAAAATTTGTCTTATAATGAAGGATGAATGTGACGAATTTTGGAGTCTCAGCATGGTATCAAATGCAATCTGGAAATTCCAGTGTAGAGTTCACCTTTAGCACCCAACATATGTCTCAAGTTAAAGGATAGCTCAAGGTAATTCACTTGCCCCCTGATGGTAGGTTGCTCCCACCGAGTTTTACTAACACTGGGGCTATCATTTCTTTTGTATATTATAGTGTGTTTCTAAAATTCAGATTTCAAATATTTAAAAATTCACTGATAAAATACCCTAGTTACTTACTTACTTACCCACTGGCACTATCGAACCCGTAGGTTCATGGCCGCGCGGACATAAGCTCTCCATACATCTCTATCCTGAGCTAATGCTTTCCAATCATTCCCTGTATAATCTACTTCCCTCAAATCACAGTTAATGTTATTCTCCCACCTCATTTTTGGTCTACCAACTGGGCGTTTTCCCTCTGGCTTTCCTACAAGAAGCTTCCATGCAAGTCTTTCATTCCCCATACGTGCAACATGTCCTGCCCATCGCAATCTACGAGACTTAACTGTTCTTATTATATCTGGCTTCCTATAAAGTCCATGTAGTTCATTGTTAAGTAGTCTTCTCCATTCACCTGTCTGTTCATCTCTCTTTGGTCCAAAATTTGTCCTAAGTACTTTATTCTCAAATACTCGTAATCTCCTTTCCTTCCTTAAAGTAAGAGTCCATGTTTCGCACCCATATAATAGGCCTATAACTGGTAGAATAATAGTTTTATATATTTTCAGTTTAACGTTTTTTGAAAGGAGTTGGGACATCAAGAGTCTCTGCAATGCATAAATAGCACGCATTTGCAGAATTGAGCCACGCTAATATAATTATTCATTCTATTATTTATTTTATATACTAAAAGAAGGCTTTGTAATAGTGTTTTATTTAATGTCTCTCCTTAACTTATTGGGTTATTAGCAAATCAAGTCAAATCTGGTCATAGAAGTGCCGTAAAAATTGTTTAGGGATTTATTTATTCAGCTTGAATTTCTTTTACGTGCCACAATTTACGATACAGGAGCCGCGCTAAGATGTGCACACATTGCCCGTCACTCTCGTTAGTAAGGTGAGATAAGTCGTAGCAGAATTCATTCCCTTGCGAAGGAAGCCATGTTCAGAAATTTTACGCCCTTATAAATCCATCGACTCCGGCTGGATTCGAACCCCAACCTCACCTTGATCTTTCTCTGGAATTTGTTGAAATTTTACTTTTTTTTTTCTTGAATTCAAATGTGTATACATAAGGTAGAATTAGAGTGGAATGAATATATATATATATATATATATAATGGGTGTCCCAATAAGAATGCCGGATTTAATAATGCACAAAATAAACTCTATTTGAAAGAAATGACATATATTTATACATGAGCACAAAGGGTATACGTTCCGATTAAGTGTGGAAAATGACATCTGACATATGTCCATCACGAGACGCTCTACAGCTAGTGACTGTCTATGAAATTTGTGATTACTTTTGCACAGTCTTGCGCTGACACGTCGAATTTCCTGCTTCAGGTCTTGTATGGTTCGGGGATTGTGTTCATAAACCTGTGATTTGATAAACCCCCAAAGAAAGAAGTCACATGACCTTGGATGCAAGTTTTGGTCACCTCTGCGCGATTCCGGCCTAAGAGCACGAAGCCTTCGAACAGTTTGAGCATAACACACACCATTCTGGTAATGAGTTTTCACAATTAAAACTCATTGTTCAGCAGTATAACACTCCATATCCAGTAATTGCAACAAATATAGAAAACAAAAAGTGTAGGTAGAGTGCTGCCAACCTCGTAGTAAAAAAATGGCTGCCAATTCAAATCCGGCGTTATTATTGGGACACCTTTATATATATATATATATATATATATATATATATATAGTGTGTGTGTGTGTGTGTGTGTGTGTGTGTGTGGTTCCGAGAGAGCATTATTGTTTTTCACCTCAATCTTTATATATTGCAATACAACTAACATAAAAATGTATGCCTAAACCGAGACTTGAACCCAAGAGCTACAGTTTTACATGCTAGTCCGCTACCAATTGGGCTATTCAGGCAATCCAGGTGCAGACACGAATTTTTCTCTGTTTTAAGTAGTCGAAAAACTTATAGCAGTGAACCTATATCCACATTACAACATAATTAGCTTCTAAAGACATGATGGAATTTATTCCTTGATATATCAATTAATTACGCACGTAATATTGAAATTAATGTACAGAGGCAAGCTATTCGCATACAATAGCTGAACACAACTATAGAGAAAATATAGGGTCAAGGGGTTTCAGGCTTATTAAGGCAGTGCCCTACATGCGTTATTGTCCTGGAACGGTTCGAACCGCGCACACGTTTGTCTGCATTTTGAAGGCCTATTTCCATTCAGAAGACGTTACAATGGTCCAATTTTTTGGTCAAATTATTTGCTACAGTGTATTATTTATATAGAACAATTCTCTTTTCTTCATTCAGAAGATTGTATCATTTTTTTTTTCAAATTCTTGTTGATTCAATTCTTCTTTGGCTTTCTTTGTTGTTATTGGATAAATTATGTTCATGAGTACAATCCCATGTTTCGATTTTTCTTAGTTTATCTGAAGCAGACCTAATGATAGGCCTACCATTATCTTGTAAGATCAGTACGTGTGTTGATATTTTAGGTATATTGTTTGTAAATGTTTTTAATAGATAGGCCAACACCGGACATAGTATGATATAAAAAATCGATTTACTAGAATCAAGGACAGCACTTACGCCAGTTGTTCATCTCAACATTGGCCTTAAATTTAATAAATCTTATCTTTGAAATGTTTGTCTATTAGTTAGATTACATTTCGCTTAGGTTTTTCTATTGCTTAGGGTCGGTTTCACCAACATAGGTAACTGTATTACGCCAGTTTAACCTATGCAAAATACAGGGGAAAACTTGAGTAATACAGTTACCTCTGTTGGTGAAATCGACCCATAAACCTAAACTTAAAAAAATAACACGAACTATTAATTTATTTTAGTATTCTTTGCCTTGGATAGGTAGTTATAATAATGCTTTATACTTAAAATTCGATTCATTATTTAGATGGGTATAGATTTGTTTTAAATGCACTTCAGCTATCACTCTTGTTATTTTTATTGAAATTAAATTTTATTTTGGCTTAGTTGAAAGGGAAAAACTGGCGTAAGTGCGAACCTGGATTCTAGTAAATTGCCAACTTCATTCCCCTCTGTATCCTATACGATAGGCTACATGGGAGATTACATTTTTTTTCTTACTATGGGAACATAGTAGAGCGATGTGATTGGTTATATCATGATGTTACATAATAACTGTACTTCAGTCTCATGTTTCCATTTTATTTCTGTTAAAGTTAGGTGGCAGCGCTATATGAATAGTAAAAACATAATATCAATCTACTTCACCATAAATGTTAGTACAACGTGTCCACAAATATAGTATCATACTTTAAACTATTACAGTCCACCGCTGTGGTCTCGAGGTAGCGTGCTGCCTTGTCACGCAGCGGGCCAGTTTTTCTGGGTGAGGTTTTTATCGGGGTTTTTCCTCACCTGTAAGACAAATGTCAGGAAAACTTTTAGGCCAAACGGTCCCCGAAATCATATGGTCATCGCAATCATCATCATTCATATTCATCTTAGGTTAAGCTTAGGATTAGGGATTCTCCTGGCGCACCATTATCATCTTCATCACCCATCATATCATCGGGGCAACGTAACCCCGCCTTCCAGGCGCCCCAACCTCATAAGTGGGTTACAAGTACGCCATGCCATGAGAGAAACCAGGAATGTCGAAAGACAAACCTGGGGCATTTGAAAAAAAAAAAAAAAAACTTTAAACTATTACTACGTCGCTTTGGATAATCGAATCTATATGAAATTGGTGACAATCAAAAGAGAAACTCAAAACGTTGCTATACCTTATAGACATTGATTGAATATGACCCCCACGAGTGACGCTGCAGATATCTAAGTATCTAATAAATATAACAATGAACCCATATCGACCACAAAAAAATGATTAAATTTAGTTTAGTTTCTGTATTGTTGTCCATTATTCTCCATTGTTGACACTGTTAACATGCACAAAACTTTTTGAGTTTCTCTTTTGATTGTCACCAATTTCATTTAGATACAATTGTCCAGAGCGACGTAGCAGTAGTTTAAAGTGTGATACTATATTTGTGGACACGGTAGGCTTACATCAATTTTTCCTTCAGTTTGTTTCGTAAAACGTACTTGAACTAATTCGTATTTTTAACTCGTGCAACACAACTCAAAATTAAAAAACGTCGAAATGAGTTTTGGTCTCCTATCAAGATCCCAAAATTTGGAGTAAGAAATAACTTTTGTTTTTAAAATTAATATTACTTTGCGCTAAAAAAAAACAATTTAAACACAAAACTAAAATGTTATTGGACCTAATATCCTCTTCAGGGCTCATGAGGCTAAACATCTCAATTAATCCGCGAAACTTCACTTTAATTCTTGTGACTAACTGACTGGCACCATCGAACTCGTAGGTTCATGCTCGCGCGGACATAAGCTCTCCACACATCCTTATCCTGAGCTAATGTTTTCTAATTACCCCCTGTATAATCTATTTCTATCAATCATGGTTAATGTTATTCTCCCACCTATTTTTTAAAATTCTTGTAACATTAAAACTAATTCACAGTTCTGTAACTATAAATTCGTTATCATTACAAGGTAATGTGAAAGGAAATTAAACAATTCACGTTAAAAATACTATAGTTGTTGAAACTTGGTTATAATAAAATGAGATGTAAGTAGGTCATTAAGTTACTAAGTGCTAAATAGGGTAGGTACATACCTGTTATTACGTGACAGGTGATCTCGTTTAACACAGCATTAAGCATAGCTACTAATGAGAACAATGGTGGTATAATGTTTGTTACTGAGCTGAGTTCTTCCTCTATCCATTAAATAATACGAAGAAAGAACAAAATATTACTCTAAACTCTTCTTCCAATACCTACTTATTGTAATCATATCTTTTATTACGCGCTTTATGTTAGCTTGACCTGTATCTACCTATGTAACGGAATCTTTCAACATGATTTTCACCCACTTAAAAACATTGGATCGACTTGAAACTTTGTATACTTGTAAAGGACCAATGACTATACAATTATTTCTTAAATAATATATAATATATAATATGATATCGACTTTTTAGTCCATTTTTTAAGAAATTAATATTATATCCTCTGGTAGCTCAGTCGGTAGAGTGGTGGACTATAGTGGTATATAATTTCAGTAATCCATAGGTCGCTGGTACAAATCCGGCCCGGAGGATTTTTTTTAGAAGAGTATTACTTTTAGCTCATACTACAATAGTATCGAATTTAGAGATATTTACATTTTTATCTTATTCTGTAAAATATTAATGATAATTTTGTAAACTTACCACATTGTAATTTATCCAAAAATATGAGAAGTATACGATTAACTGTAACTATTTATTTGTATTAAAATATTCAAAAATATTATAATCATGTTAGATAATAATAACTTTAAAAAATATATAATTATATTCGTGCTTAGACACTAAAAATATCGTAAGCAATTAAATTTTCATGGGATTCTGGTTTATGACAATCAATTAAACTAAAAATTAAAAAAATAATAGTTTTAAAAAACTAAAACAACACGCTATATTAGAAATATAGAAAATAAATAATAGTTTAAAAAATAAACAATACGCTTCATTAGAAAAACGAACTAAAAAATGAAAAATAATTTTAATTTCCAACACGCTTGGGATAAAATTAGGGGTCAAGAAAAAAATCATCTCAAACACATCTAGAATAAAACTAGAGTTATCTACAAAAAAATAATTTTACTATCAAAAACGTGAGGTGCTTTTTATGGTTTTTACGTTTTCTTCTTAGAGACTTTACTTTTACCAATATCTGTGTATTATCAAATATATTAATTGATATACAGTAGAGCACCCCACGCTTTTCATGGTAAAATTTTGAATTAATTTAAAATACTTTTTTTTTTAATTTTCATTGTTTGATTGCCATTGTTTTGTCTTCATGAATTACCTAACCTTTCTTAATTTTCCGTCTTGGTCTAATTATTACACATGCATAATAGGCACAAATAAATAAATATATTCTCCCACAAGATTATACTGATGGAATATAGATATTCACTTTAAGAAAAAAAATCACAAGTTCAAGACTGGAAACGAATCCGAGTGTCTTACTCTGTAAGCCATGTACGTTAACCATAAGATCCAGGAGGAGATTCCAATGAAACTATTATATGAAGTTGTTAGATTTTTGTTCATTCGAATAACAGTAGTGACATGACAATTTTTTTTCTGTTCTAAACATTTCAGTTTAAAAGCTTTTTTCAGGTTCACGATTACAAGATATAATTGTACATTAACAGAAGTAAGGTGTGATTTATCTTATTTTAAAGTCAGGTGAAGAAAGTTATTAGCTTTTGATTTCTTTCTTGTTTCTTTCTAACAGCAAGACTCAAAAGCATAAAAATGTAAAATAACTGCAAGCTTGACTCGAGTTTCCCAAAGGCGACCAAGAAACACATAGTTAGACCTAAGGAAAGTCATAATTCGATAATCCCCAGTGGATTTGTCGCTTTATTACACCTCCCCTTCTTCTCTTCCTCCCTCTCCATCTTCCGGTAATTAGGAAAGAAAGACTACGTGCCTTTAAGGAGCAGAGTAAAATATTATCTGCATTTGTCTTCCCCAGATTGCGATCTCAAGCCCGGACTTTTCCAAGTCGTATTAATAAGATTCTCCCTTAATAATCCCACGTGATAGCCTCCAGTCATTTCCCAAAATTTTCTTTTTTAGATCGTTTTCTTTATTTTCTTTGTGTAAAACATTGGGCACGTAAGTAGGCCTACACATCACGTATCTTGCAGCGTGTTCCTTCCAGGCAGGAACGTGCCTAGATCACTTCATGGAATAACTTGTATCACAGAATAGTTTAATCTATGTTTTCTAATGTTTGATTAAAACTATCTCAAGCTCAAATACTATCTCGTTTTACTAGGATGAATGAAAATTCCATTCATAATGTATTATATTATTTTACGATTATTTTAATTACATTGTGGAATTTTGTACTGGTATAATTAATACAATCTAGGCGCTACTAGATCTGTATTAACTGATTTTTAAGAGTTTATAAATAAGAATAAATAAAGAGATCCAAAAGAATGGTAAGTCCCGCGCCGTAGTCGAATGGTTAAGATAAGATGACATTTTCAACAGCAAAGGAGTAAATAAATTGACATGTAAGGATTGGAACAAATTTTATATAGGAAGAACAAACAGAAGTTTTAACATCAGATTTAAAGAACATTTTCGAGACTTTATTCACGCAGAAGGAAAATCCAGCTATGCAAAACACGTTATCCATGAAGGACATCGTATGTTAAAAATGAAAAACATCCTAACAGTAATGCACAGAAAAAACAATCCAGCGAAGATAAACGTACTCGAAGAGATGGAAATCATGAAAGCAGCTCACAACAACGACAATCTGATAAACGAAAACGAACCCAATACACGTAACCCCCTCGCCAGATCTTCAGTGAAACACCAGTTTTGAATCCTGCCGATGATGGGACTAATTCTGAAAGCGCTATAGTTAAAAAAATAATTAAGCTGAGGAGACGGTCCTTTCAGGTGAATATTCCATAATTTTATATTTTAATTTTGAGATAAGATGCCTTGGCGCATAGTTACGGACTTGCGTTGGTTCGGATCTCCATGAGGGAAGAAATTTCCTCATGGAATTTCGGTCAGTTTGGGATCGGTGCCCACCCAGCATCGTGAGGAATTTGGGTAGTAACTTCAGGTTGAGAAAACCAGCTGTAACGGTTGGGGATCTGATATGCTGTCCACATGTCACCCCTGCACTGGCTGTATGATCGTCTACCTCTGTGATTAACACGTGCGGATGTGAAGCCAGCATCCGACTGGTAGGCCAAGGGTCTTCTGGGCCTGTCGCGCCACAAAGTTAGTAAAATATTGATAAGGATGATGGCAAAAAAGCGAAAGAATGAGAAGAACAAGATTATAGAATATCAAGAGAAAAAATTACGCTTAGGGGCCTACACCAGAATTTGGATCCAAGATCTCTTGGTTTACGCACTGGCGCACTAACCAATTATGCTAGGGCTACTTAGGTAATCCAGGAGCTGACACAAATTTCTATTTTAAATCCCATAAGCGAACTTCTACTCTTATTACAATATGGCTGCTTCTACTAACATTATAAAACTGCCATTAAACAAAATTAATTACAATAAGGAATTGCGGTACATAAAAAAATGGCTAGAAACAATGGATACAACAGCAAAATTGTAGAGAAACTTGTAAGAAAACAAAAGCGGAGAACAGATATAAATAAAATAACAAAACTAGAAAGAGAAACGGATATTAATAATACATGGATTACATTAACTTACACAGGCCACGAAACCATAAAATTGACAAAAACATTAAGAAAAATAAATAAAAACTTAAACATAGACTACAAAACTAATAATAAACTAAATAATGTAATAAGTAACAAAATAGAAAAACATAATACATTTAATGGCATGGGTGTATATAAATTAACATGCAAAGACTGTGACAATTTCTATATAGGTAGAACGAAAAGAAGCTTCAATAAGATTTCAAGAACATCGTAACGATTTCGTATACGCATATGGAAAGTCTAATTACGCTAAGCACATAATAAACGCTGGCCATAGAATGAACTCAATAGAAGACACACTTACAATAGTACACAAAGATTGAAATCCAATTAGAATCAACATATTGGAAGACCTGGAAATTATCAAGGAAATAGACAACAAGCTTTTAATAAATGAAAGCACTCCCAGACTAAATAACCCACTATACAATATCGTCAGGAAGAAGCTTTAGTCACGACAAAGCCACATTAGGACCAGCAGCATCAAACATCATACTGGATGCTGTAGCGAAGAATGAACTGCTGAAGATGGGACGGTTGTCCTGAAAGGCCTACAGGCATAAAGATTACATATTTTAAAACTTGAGGACGACGGATTTTACCTAAGAAGGTATTTTAACTTATTTTATTTTATAAGATGATCATTTTAATGAGATTTATTCGGTGCCACATCATCAAAATTGTACTCAGACAAGCTATTCACATGATATAGGTGTATTTAATGCAACTAAAGAGTGCTTCAGTAGCACTACTGAATATTGCATCGTACGTAAACCTGAAGACCATTGAGACAGAATTTTTTCTCTTTAGTTATACTAATTACTGCATGCGAATAGATTTCATGAGTTAATTAATTTCAATATTACGTTGAGAACAAGATTAGTTTATTAAAGGTAAAATAAATGTAAAATGGATTGGAACAAAGTGTTCTATATCAGTTAGAAAATTACGATGCTATTGTTGAAGAAATCAAAGTAAAACTTGGAGAATGAAGGTGAGAAAAGTATAATATAAAATTTAGTAGGCCTATTTAATACTGAGATGTCCCGCGCCGTAGCCGAGCGGTTAAGGTAGGAAGCCTTGGCGCAGAGCTACGGGACTTGCGCTGGTTCGAGTCTCCATGGGGGAAGAAATTTTCTCATGGTATTTCGGCCAGTATGGGACCGGTGCCCACCCAGCATCGTGAGGCAATTGGGTAGCTACAATAAGTAGCGGCTCCAGGTTGAGGAAACCAGCTATAACGGCTGGGGGACTCGACATGCTAACCACATGTCACCCCTACACTGGCTGCTGATCATCTACCTCTGTGATTCACACATGTGGATGTGAGGCCAGCAGCCGGCTGGTAGGCTAAGGGCCTTGTAGGCCTGTCGCGCCAGGAGTTTATTTAATACTGAGACATTGAATTAAAGACAAGAAAAGATAAACCAGAACGAACTTGTCACGCAAATAATAAATAAAAAAATATAGGTTGTTCCAATGCCATCCATTTCACTTTTAGTACTTCGAGTTCCGCGCTAGGCGGATAGATGGGAATAATATGGTTTATTTTTAAATTACTACGTAGAAGACATGTATTGTATACGCCTACAGAGAGGTGTATGATGATTGTATGATTAAATGTTTGTGAGTTGTGTGTCTTAAATGAGGGCTGATGATGAAGGAAAGGGAGAAATTGTAACTCAGTGCGGCACGTAGTATACACTTACAGAAAAGCACCAAGGTGACCGCCATGCGTAACATTTTCATCCGACGGATGAATAGCTTTTAAGAGGACCAGAGGTAACATATCTGTGGAGGTGTTTAGGATTTAATTCAGGCATCTGGAAAAATCTAGCCCCCGAGGTAGAAACGTTTAGAATTAATTTTTTAACCCCGCTGGGTATCGAACCCGGATCCGCAAGTCAGAAAGTAGGCTCGCTACTACATAATCTAGCGCAGGGGAGTTGAAGAATGATATTATTTGGCGAAAAGGAAAGCGAACAAACCTCTACAAATTAGCCTAAGGCTATATTAATTAGGGCCTACAATGTGATACTCAAATGGAGGAAAAATATTAGCAACGTAAAAATAAAAATAAATATCTAACTAACTAACTCACTGGCACTATCAAACCCGTAGATTTATGGCCGCACGGACATAGGCTCTCCATACATCCCTATCCTCAGCCATTATTTTACAAAATTTCCTTGTATAATCTACTTCTCTCAAATCATTGTTAATGTTATTCTCCGCCCTCATTCTTGGTCTACCAACTGGGCGTTTTCGCTCTGGTTTTCCTACAAGAAGCTTCCACGCACGTCTTTCATTTCCCATTCGTGCCACATGCCCTGTCCATTGCACTCTATGAGACTTAACTGTTCTTATTATATCTGGCTTCCTATAAAGACCATGTAATTCACTGTTATATATCAGTCAAATAAATTATTAAAACGAACAATTTAGAAAGGAGGCCGTCGTGCTGGCTCAAGTGGTAGCACACCTGCTTTCTGACTAGCGGGCCCGGATTCAATACACAGAGGAGTTGAATTTTTTAATTATTAAATTTAATCAATTTAATTGTAAAATTTTCATTTTTGGGCCTGGAGGGGTGGTGGTGGTGTACAATTTTCAATCGCTATACATTTTATACCAGATTCCTGTATTAATTTACAAATACTTCCACAGTACATGTTGATGGAGACATTAAGCGTGGAGATTCCCTTGGTGCTTTTCGTCGGCAACGGGTTTTACCTTCTCCGTTCTCTTCATCATCATTCCTGATACAATAAACATAAACTCACACTCACTCCTCTCTCTACACAATAAAAGAATGCATTATTTACTTGAAGTGGTCTGGCGAAGAGATGCGTATTTTGAAAATAAATTACATTAACGCCAATTATCCACCTAGCGAAGCACCTGAAGTGCAGTGAGTGATATTAGAACACACACACATGCACACATATACAATTTAGAAAAAATGGCATAACTGGCGAGCTTCCACTTTCTGTAAGTAAGTAAGAATGGGAAACCTAATCGGGTAATGACTGTCGTCATCGTTAGCTTGAATGTGCCGAGATGCTCTGTACCTTCTGTCTTCTTCTTCTTCTTCTTATTCTTCACGGGTTAGGCTTATTTACTAGCCTGTTCCGGCTCCAAATTGCTGCTCTTTCCATCTTTTCCTTGGTCTTCCCAAACTTCTTCTTCCTCGTGGTGAATAGTTGTAGGCTGCTTTTGGTATTCTATTCTCAGTCATCCTTCCCAAGTGTTCTTTCCAGTTTGTTCTGTATTTCTCTACTGTTGAGTTTAATTCCTCTATTTTTAGTTATTTTATTTCTGTGTTATATTTTTTGTCTGTTCTTTGATATCCTGCTATTGGTCTGAGGAATCTCATTTCAGCAATTTGTATCCTGGCAGATTGTTGTGTTGTCACTGTCCATGTTTCGGATCCATAAGTAATAATAGGCACTGCATTGTCTGTACCTTCTGTAGTGTAGAAAATAGGTACTATTTTATATAAAGATGCTCTTTAACATCCTGGTCAGTAGGAAAATCAACATTGGCGTGAAAGATTTGAAAAATGTAGCTTACAGTCCCCTTATTTCATACCTGATGTTTATTTCCAGGTCTTAAGGTATATGACAGTGGACATAGGTTCAGATTGAGACATACTCAATATTTCATATCATAAAAAAAATAATCGACCCGGTCCGGGCTCAAATCTGCGAATCTCAGATTCAGAGGCAAATTTAGTAGCCATTAGACCGCGGTAAAGACATATGGGAATAATCCTAGGAAGTTGTTAAATATAATGATTGAAAATAATGAAATGAAAATAAATGTTCTTCCTTTATTAATGTTTTATGGCCAATTAATGTTTTAAACTCTTTGTGAAGAGTACTTAAGATTCAATTTCATAGAATAAAATTTCGTGAAGAGCGACTGGGCCGAAAGGTGATCGAAATATAGGCCTACTTTATTCTTAAAAAAACTTCATAATGGACAGTAAAACATTCACGATTAATACATTTTTGGACCAAAAAGAGACGAAGAGATATGTGAATAGAGATGAGTACACATAATGGTGAGCTACGTGATATTTAAATAGGAAACCAGATGTAGTAAGAGTTGAGTTTCGTATATTATGATGGTCAAGACATGTGGCACGAATGGGAAATTAAAGAATGGCATGAAAACATTGTAGGAAAACCAGAGGGATTGCGTCAAGTAGGTGGGCTAAGAACGAGAATAACAATAACCATGATTTGAGATAGGCGAATGATTGGAAAACATTAGCTAAGGATAAGGATGTACGGAGTATTTAATAATAATAATAATAATAATAATAATAATAA
The DNA here is from genome assembly GCA_030220185.1 of Diploptera punctata. Classification (NCBI taxonomy): domain Eukaryota; kingdom Metazoa; phylum Arthropoda; class Insecta; order Blattodea; family Blaberidae; genus Diploptera; species Diploptera punctata. The sequence continues at coordinate 1,503,888 of JASPKZ010004220.1, read as the reverse complement.
TAATAATAGCTTTATTTTACCTGGCAGAGTTAAGGCCTTAAGGCCTTGTCTACCACTCAACCAGGTTTAAAAAAATACAAAAAAAGTCTTAAATCTAAATTACAAGTTATGAATACAATACAATTTATGCACCGCTATGAACCTCCGAGTTCGATAGTGCCATTGAGTTAGTCTTATAAGTTATAAAAAATTGAGTGTGTGACTTTCTGTCCTTTATGGACTCAAAAACTCTTGACCGATTGCAATTGGGCTTTCATTATCATTTACAGAATTTTTCTAGGACAATTAACATATTACCGTACTATAGGCCGGATTAAAAAAAAGTGTTTCGGTGCATTAAAAGAAATAGCTTTTTGGACGCTTAAATGGTTTATGGCGCCTAAACCATAACAAATATAATAATACACCATATTTATGTAGGCTACACAGAAGTGAATATCTAAAAAAATTCTACAAAAAAGGTCCCCGACAATATATGTCTATCTTTTACGGATAATTCACAATAATCATTTTTGCCTTTCGGCTCATTGATGACATGAAGATCAGGATAAGTAGATTCCCGGGCAACGCCGGGTAATCAGCACGGGGTACCTAAAATAATTACGATATAAATTTATAATTATTTTTACTTATTCAAGTGAACATAAAAACACATTCAATGTATTTGTTGTAGTAGCGCACACCGGGTATCATCCTAAGGCGCGATAACTTCAAAAGTGAAAGTCTTGGCCTTCTCAACAATCCTCCTCCATGCCAATCTGTCTCTTGCCATATTCAAATTAGTAACTGATTTTCTTTAGATCGTTCATTGTGTCATCCTCCCATCTGATCTTCGGTCTTCCAACTGCTCTGCCTCCTATAGGTTTCCATTTATAGAGTATCTTGACCAGTCTTTGATCATCCATTCTCATCAAATGTCCAAGCCAACCAATTCCAAGAGATCTTATATGGTTTACTATATTCTGATTTTTCATTAATTTGTTTAGTTCGATATTTGTTTTGATTCTCCTACAGTTATCAGTTCTGTGATGATCTTGAAGAAGATTTTCGGGCTGTAGGCCGACAACCCTTGACGATGCCAGATGCAGTCTCTGGCGAAACGTCGGGGAACTACAAGCCTCACGACCACGGCCTATATAGCCCGAAAATCTTCTTCAAGATCATCATAGTAACTCCGGCCGTGAAAGTCTACGTGAATACATCAGTTATCAGCTCCTCTATTTACACCGGGTATTAGTTAAATTTATGAATAGTGTATTTTGAATTCAATAAACGGTATGCAAGTAGACGGGAAGATTATGACGTTAAATCAAACAAATAAAACAAATGTAAGAAGAAGAAATATAATTAGAGGTTAAAGTTCAAAAATATAATAAGTGGTCGAATGAATAGCATCAATGTACAAATAATATGATTACAGGTAAAGGCCAAGGTGAAACGCAGAGCTAAATGAAAAATAAAAAACACCCACAGGACTTGACACGCTATTTAACGAATGCTATTGAAAATTAACAGATGCATTATATTATTAATTCAATAAGCAATTCACACAGCGTCAATTGTTATTCACATCATGCGTTAGTACGTCAGAGGTTCTTACTTGTGGCACACACAGGCTATTTTTTGATAAGACTCGGTGCGGGCTGCAGGTGGGTTGTGATCTCCACACCTGCACCACCTGCAGCACGCGATCCGGCTCGCTGAGCGCCCTCAGCATCCTCTCACCCATCCTACTCATATATACAGTAAGCTTAACTAACTCTTAAGTTCATGGCCACTCGGACATAAGCTCTCCATACACCCCTATCCTGAGGTAATGCTTTCCAGTAAACTCCTGTACAATGTACTTCCTTCAAATCCCACCTCATTCCTGGCCGTTTTATCTCTGGTTTCCCTACAAGAATCTTCCTTGCCTCTATTTCATTCCACATTCGCGTCACATGTCCTGCCCATCGCAGAGCTTACTACAGTATAAGATAAAAAGTTAAAATATGTATCTTTTGGCACCGTCGTCCTCAACTGTGTTAATTTTTTTTTGTTCAATGCCACCTTTTTGTCATTCCACATTTCAGGTATTCTCTCCTGGCATTGTCGTATTGTAACCCACTTCTGAGGTTGTGGCGCCTGGAAGGCGGGGTTACGCTGCCCCAATGATATGATGGGTGATGATGCGCCAGGAGAGGCCTTAAACCTAAACTTAATCTAATGAGGTGAATATGATATTGATGATGATGATGGCCAGATGATATTCGGGGACCGTTTGGTCCTTAAAGTATCCTGACATTTGTCTTACAGGTGAGGAAAAACCCCGAAAAAAATCTCACCCAGGAAACTTGTCCCGAGCGGGGATCGAACCCGGGCCCGCTGCGTGACAAGGCAGCACGGTACCTTGAGACCACAGCGGTGAACCTGTGTTAAAATGTTATAGGCCTATTTGAAATATTAACGGTAGCAGGAAAACCAGAGAGAAAACGACCAGTTGGTACACCAAGAATGAGGTGGGAGAAAAACATTAGCCTTGATTTGATGGAAGTAAATTATACAGGGGAAGATCGGAAAACGTTAGCTCAGAATAGGGATGTATGGAGAGCTTATGTCTGCGTGGTCATAAACCTATGGGTTCGATAGAGCCAGTGAGATAGTTAGGCCTTTCGCAAGTTAACTACCATCTTCAGCAGAATGAGTATGCGCTACTGACTTATTGTTTTACGACGTTGTGGACGTTGATGGTCTTGAAGTGTCGTTGGTAGCAACAGTCAGTAGCACATTTATACTCATTCTGCTGGAAGTTAACTTCCGAAAGGCCTGCAGTTAATTTTTAAATGCAACATTTTAACACAGTTGAGGACGACGGCAGCTACCAAAAGGTACACACCTCAACTTTTTATCTCAAGACTATTCGCCCTCTCCTCAACGGAATTTGATATGAATTTTGCACCCAGCCATTAATTGCACCACGCTCTGTTAGCATTAATTGTAGCACACTCTGCTAGCATTAATTGCACCCTGCGTTCTGCTAACATTTTTGCAACCACTCGCGTGTTCGTGCCGTAATCGTAACAATCTTTTATAATTACCTTGAGTTTGAAAGTATTGAGTACTTAGATCAACATTCCTTTGCCCGGGCCCATAGAAGGCAAAGATTAATCCACCTTTCCTTAGTAAATTATTAAACATATGGTACTGTATGCTAAACAGTATTACAATCGTGGATGCTAGAAGGAAAAAGGGGATTAAATTCGCTTGAGAAAACTTTGGAGTTTATATCAATATCTAACATGACTAGCTACGCAATTAGTAAACAGAAGTTAACTAAAACAATTTAACTTTAATGAGAGTCATAAGTCAGATATAGTGAAATACAAATATAATAAAAGATAGTCTTCTTGACCATTGAAAAATAAGTTAAGAAAGAAATAATAACATTAATTGGCCATCCAAACAAAAGTCAATAACAATAATAATAATGATAAACATACGTACATACATCCACTTACTCCAGTCCCACCAAGGGTTAGGGTACACGGTCCTGGTGGCCCTGCCCTGGCTTATGGGACTGATTAACCAAACAGCTCCTTCGAGCTACTATTGACTTGACTCAGCCGAAACCAAAATAGATGATGACACTGATTATTCACGTGCACAGCTTATTTGAGGACTTCACTAGCGAGGGGAAGATGCGCAGTAACACGCGGCGCATAAAGAAAGAAGGGGGAGGTACGTAGGAGAGAGGACAACGAAGATAGGAATTTGGCACTGTTCAATAAGATCACTGAAGAATGAAGACACGATGACGTAGTAGTTGCATAGTATTACGTAGTTTTACGTATCGAAATCGTGATTTCGGTACAATTTTATTAATATTACTAGAGTATAATGCAACTAAGACATTACATGGAATAATTTGGAACAAAAATATTACAAAGGAAAATAAAATGAAAATTTATAAGAGCATAATACAGAATATTTTGTCATATGGAAGTGAAACTTGGTCTTTGACGGAATTACAAAAGAATAAAATTAGAACAGTTGAATTTGATTATTTTAAAAGAAGCCTGTAAAGAACAAGACGGGATAAAATAAGAAATGAATTCCTTTGGAGAGAAATGAATGTCTTCACATCTGTTGTTAAGAGGATTGAATATCAAACGCTTAAATGGTATGGCCATGTACAAAGAATGGAAAATGAAAAATGGCCAAAAAATATATACCAGTGGTGAGCCCCTGGAAGAAATAAACGCGGCAGACCAAGATGGAAATGGAAAACCTACGTCAGAACTATAATGGATGATAGGAATTTGGAAGAGGGAGATTGGAATGATAGACATAAATGGAAACTGAAGACGGCAAACTAAGTGGGGGAAAGCCGAAGAAGAAGAAGACTAGAGTATAGCCTACGAAATGTGGATACTTCATTGTCAGTTCCAGAAAAACATGTTCTCACCTTCTCACCTACGCGTATTACAACACCAAAAACACTCTTCGAACTAGTTCCTCGCCTCTACTTCCAAGATTCGCCAGTTCAAACTCGACCTAGGTAAATGGATTCTTCAGGGATAAAATTCAAACTATGACACCATTCGGAAGGGAAGAAAAACCGTGGGTCAAATATAAGACATATTACGGCATGTAAAAGAACCTCAAGCCTGGAATGAGAGATTCTGAGCAAAGTCAGTAAATTGCAGTTAAAAAGTCACATACACGGCCTTAGAACATCACAATGCACCTCTGGAAGAAATTTCTAGGTACATTTCGGCATACAATGGTTGACAGTTTTCTTATAGAGATAAGAAATATTCTTGTAATCTTGTAAGCCCATGTTTCCCTTAACAGAGATTTAGGCGCTCGAATTTGAACCACACTAATTTAGTTACACTTGTTTTCGTATAGATGTCACTTGAGAGGGCTGTGGTCAGCGTTCCGCCTCATACTGACATCTAAGAAACCAAGGTAGTAATAGGACGGGAAAATTTGGTAAATTTTGCTTAGAGGTCTTTCCATTCAGGCTTAAGGATCTTTTACGAGCCTTAAAATCTTCAGACTCGGGACCCTCCCGGAGGAATTGCTCTTTGGATTTTTTCATCCTAAAAAAGTTCATCGACCCCGACCGGGTTTGAACCCGCGACCCTCGGAACCAGCGGCAAGGAGCATAACCATTATCCACCGCGGCCGATCGAGATAAGAAATAAAATATCTTTTTTATAGAGATAAGAAATAAAAAATAATAAATTAAATAAAAACATAAGTTAAAAAGAAAGTAATTTATGCCAAGTACTATCGATGAGTAGGGCAAAAGTTGAACCTTGTAGTAGAAGCTAATCGCCTGTGTATCAACAAAAGTGTTGTAGAGGGGGGCTGGTATGGGTTGACAACATCGGCAAAATGTTCTCGTACGAGACTGGCCTTTTACAGCTTCATAAAACTGCAATAAACACGCCACTCGACGCTTCGCACGCTGAACACTTTTTTTAAAAAAAGGAGAAAAAGAAAAGAAATACCCAATTTCCTGTTCCTCGACATAATTTAATTACAAGTATTTTATCCTGTTCCAACAGATGTAATAACTAATTGAAACACCAGTATATGAAAATTGAATAATATTAAATACCACTTCTAAATATGGCGATGACGTGAAAACAGTACTCAGAAGATCACTATACAGGTGTAACTAAATTCCCATTACAGACTCTTGAGGACGTATAGTGGGGAACAAGACGGTTACGTTTAGGAACTCATCTCCGGAAACTTACCTTTTTTCCCCTTACTCGCAAAATACCACAATACACATTGCTCTCTCTGATGCCTGCTGTTTGTCGTCTGGGCCCACTTACAAGAAGGGCTCGATGTGACGATCACCGACGTCATCACAGATGCGGTACCTCTGTACCATGTTCTGATACACACGATCACCAATCCTTGGTCCTGCAACATCTGCCGCAGCCATAACCCGCGTCTGTAGGTATTCCTCGGATGACACAAGGGTCTCGTAAATACGTTTTCATGTGACCCTATAGGTAGGAGTGTAGCGGGATCAAGTCGAGAGAACGTGCAGGATCTTTGGCACCGAAAATGCGAGAGAGTTGAACGTGTGTTGTGATATTTTGCGTGTAGTGGAAAATGGTACGTTTTCGGACATGAGTTCCTATGCTAAACGTAATCGTCTTGCTCCCCACTACACGTCCTCAAAGTCTGTAATGGAAATTTAGTTACACTTTGTATACAAACTTTGAGAGATAATGCAAGGACGTTGTTTAAGTAACAACATATCGCGAAGGACAATATCAATTAACGAATTTGCAAGAACAGCAAGCTAATTAATTATATTTCTACTCTATTCTTTATGCAGTCTAAGTAATAAATAAAATTTCATCTTCCAAAATTTAGTTTTAACAAGGATTAAGTTGTATCCGGTACCCAGTATCTTATCAAAGAGTAGTTTTTGGTACAATTGCATAATGCATTATTGGATCATGGGTAAATGGATAATAATAAATAGCGGAAAAAAAAACTGTGGAAGATGTGGACTGAATTCTTGAGATGACAGAGTATATGTAATCAACTCATTGTTCTAGAGAGCGAATTCCAGTTGCTCTGCTCTCGTAGGCAAGAGTAATGAGGTAGGGGGAGCAACAGACAGAGATATGAGGATGGTGGTAGTTCTTAGAACTGCACAGAAATAATATTGCCACGTGAATTGTTCTTAATGTATTATTTTATTATTATTATTATTATTATTATTAATATTATTATTATTATTATTATTATTATTATTATTATTATTATTAAGATGAACAGACAGGTGAATGGAGAAGACTTACATAACAATGAACTAGATGGTCTTTATAGGAAGCCAGATATAATAAGAACAGTTAAGTCTCGTAGACTGCGATGGGCAGGACATGTTGCACGTATGGGGAATGAAAGACTTGCATGGAAGCTTCTTGTAGGAAAGCCAGAGGGAAAACGCCCAGTTGGTAGACAAAGAATGAGGTGGGAGAATAACAGTAACTATGATTTGAGGGACGTCGATTATACAGGGAATGATTGGAAAGCATTATCTCAGGATAGGGATGTATGGAGAGCTTATGTCCGCGCGGCCATGAACCTACGAGTTCGATAGTGCCAGTGAGTAAGTATTATTATTATAATAATAATAATAATTATTATTATTATTATTATTATGGAGACTTAACTGTTGTTATATCTGTTTTCTAATACAATGATCTTTGTGCTTATTTTTATGTAGTCTTCTCCATTAGTTTACTTTTCGATTATATTTAGTCAAAAAAAAATCCTATGAACTTTATTCTCTAATACTCGTAATATTTTCTTTCCCCCTTAGGGTCAATTTCACCAACATTGGTAACTGTATTACGCCAGTTTTCGCCGTGTATAATGCATAGCTTAAACTGGCGTAATACAGTTACATCTGTTTGTGAAACCGACCCTTAGAGAAGATGCCATGTTCCGCTTGCATATAAAACAACTAGATTTTTCATGTAATAGTATTATAAAATAATTTTAATAATAATAATAATAATAATAATAATAATAATAATAATAATAATAATAATACGCAGGGATATAAAAATCTGGCCAAATGGGACTACGATAATAATAATAATAATAATAATAATAATAATAGCTTTATTTTATTGCAGTACGAGGAAACATAAATTCAATTGCATATTTTCTTAAACATATTTTCATTTTTTTATTATTGATTTCGTACATCTCAATGATGGATAAATCATATTTGAAGAGAAAAATTATACGCTCAGACCGGGACTTGAACCCGGGACCCTTGGTTCCGGGTTCAAGTCCCGGTCTGAGCGTATAATTTTTCTCTTCAAATATATTTTCATTTGTTAATCATAATTTAGGTGATTATTATTTATGAAGATCCATTCTTCAAGATCGAATGATCATAAATACGTTTATGATATGTCAAATTACTTAAGATGTCAGAGACATTGGATTCCTTATACCATAATGCACAGAAAATAACTCTGGGGAAGCTCTAAAATTTGTCAGTAGAATACAAGATTAGTGACGGCAGCCAGTTTTAACTACCAACTCACACAGACATAGTCTTACAAGGGAACTGACACCATTGCATGCCTTAACCTACCTTGAAATTTCTCACAGAGAAGCGTTGTGATGTACCAAGCCATGTCGGTCGAAACAAATAGCTGCCTTTTTAACAGTAAGGCACAGAAATCGAAGTTAGAATCCAGCAATGACAACCTACTGTACGGAGCAGATGGACTCACTGCATGAGAAAAGAGCGAAGTGGAGTGAGGCAGGACGCGGTGGGGACGACAGGTAATGAGGGTTATACAATCTACCAATTCACGAGTTGCATTACTTCCCTATAGTTTAAATGAGATATTTGGCGCTGGATTTTTAATACCTTGCAGTAAAAAATGACAAATAATATTTTGGACACGGTCTTGGTACATCACAAAGCTTTTCTGGAAAAATAAAATCAAGGTAGGTTTCGGCATGCAATTGTTGACAGCTCTCTTGTCAGTCATAATAAATAACTTACTTACTTACTTACTCACTGGCACTATCGAACCCGTAGGTTCATGACCGCACGGACATAAGCTCTCCATACATCCCTATCCTGAGCTAATGCTTTCCAATCATTCCCTGTATAATCTACTTCCCTCAAATCATAGTTAATGTTGTTCTCCCACCTCATTCTTGGTCTACCAACTGGGCGTTTTCCTTCTGGCTTTCCTACAAGAAGTTTCCATGCACGTCTTTCATTCCCCATACGTGCAACATGTCCTGCCCATCGCAGTCTACGAGACTTAACTGTTCTTATTATATCTGGCTTCCTATAAAGACCATGTAGTTCATTGTTATGTAGTCTTCTCCATTCACCTGTCTGTTCATCTCTCTTTGGTCCAAAAATTTTCCTAAGAACTTTATTCTCAAATACTCGTAATCTCCTTTCCTCCCTTAAAGTAAGAGTCCATGTTTCGCACCCATATAATATAACTGGTAGAATAATAGTTTTATATATTTTCAGCTTAACGTTTTTTGAAAGGAGTTGGGACATCAAAAGTCTCTGCAATGCATAATAGCATGCATTTCCAGAATTGAGCCTATGTTTAATTTCTTTGTGCATCTCATTCCTATTTGTGATTATTGTTCCTAGGTATTTGAATTCAGCCACTTCCTCAAAATTTCCCTCATTTGTCATTAGCTGTCCATTTCCATTATATAATGAATTTCTACGTGTGACCATATATTTAGTTTTACTGATATTTACTTCCAGTCCTAATTTCTTAGTGTTACTCAATAGTGTGTGCGTGTTGGCCTTTAGTATCTCCTCGCTATCGGCCAGTAGTACTACATCATCAGCATAAACTAACAGCTTATTAATACCATTCAGTTGTAAGCCTTCCTCATTCTCTAAAGATTTAATGGCATGCTCTAGTACAAAATTAAATAGTAGAGGAGATAGTGCATCTCCTTGCTTCAACCCATTCTGGATTTCAAAAGTGTCTGAAAACTGTTTGCCTACACGCACCCTACTCTTTGAGCCATTTAGACACATTCGTATAAGTCTAACTAACTTTTTTAGGAATTCCGAACTCCAGCAGGATACTATATAACTTCTCCCTCTTAATTGAATCATATGCTTTTTTGAAGTCTACATATAGTTGATGTACAGTACCATTATATTCCCATTTCTTTTCTAAAATCTGTCTTATACTAAAAATCTGATCTGTTGTAGACCTGTTTCTTCTAAATGCACATTGATGATCTCCTAGAATGTCATCAATATAGGGAGTAAGTCTGCTTACTAATATATTTGTTAGAATTTTGTACGAAGTTGAAAGTAATGAGATGCCCCTATAGTTGTTGCAATCAGTTTTATCTCCTTTCTTATAAATTGGTACGATAATTGATTCTTTCCATTCATCTGGAAGAGCTTCTTTATCCCAAATCATATTAAGCAACCAGCGTATCTTGTCCATCAATTTTTCTCCCCCTGATTTTATCAGTTCTGCTGGGATCTCATCTGAACCTGATGCTTTATACATCTTCAATTTTTCAATTGCCATTTCAACCTCTAATGCACTTGGCTCTACGACTAGCATTTCTGCTGTCTGTAAATTATCCTCCTCAATATCCTGTTCTGTATGTACATTTAATAGCTGATTAAAGTAACTTTTCCATCTATTTAATATACTCCTGGAATCTGCAATCATATCCCCATTTTCATTCCGAATTATGTTTGTTCTAGCCTGAAACCCTTTCTTCTCTATACTAATTCCCTGATATAATTCTCTCTCAAATATTCCCTCTTCTTACTCTTTAGTAACTTGGTGGTTTCCCGTCTAACACTACCCAATTGCTCTAAATTTACCTCATTTGGCTCGTGTAACCATTTCATTTTTGCTAGCTTTCTTTTCTTTACGATGTCGGCACATTCCTCCTCAAACCATTTCTTGTTTTGCCTCTTTTTTAAACAACCAATGCTTTCTGATGCTGACAATTTAATAGTATCTCTTATAGCCTCCCATTCTTTATTTATATCAGTTTCTTCTTCGTTTGCCACATTGTCATCTGAAGATTCGAGTACTTCAAATCTATTAGCAATTTTGATTTGGTATTCTTGCCGCATTTCATCATTTTTCTAATTCATATTTTACAGAATCACCTTTAGCGTTTGTTCCTCTCATAAGCGATAGCCGTTGTCTGATTTTCACTCTGACCAGATGATGATCCGAATTGCTGTCTGTCCCTCTAACTGATTTAACATCGATGATGCTACTGTGCCAGCGTTTATCCACTAATACATGATCTATTTGGTTCCGAGTTTCTCCATCTGGGGACGTCCAGGTGTATTTATGAATATCCTTATGCTGAAATGTTGTGCTCTTAACAATGAGATTCTTTGATGTGGCAAATGTGACTAATCTAACCCCGTTGTCGTTACTATCTTCATGAAGACTGAATTTGCCTATTGTTGGTTTGAATATATCTTCCCGCCCCACTTTTGCATTAAAATCTCCTAAGACAATTCTCATATGATATCGTGAAAGGCTATCAAATAAGCATTCTAATTCGTCATAGAACTCATCCTTGATCTTGTCATCTTTATCTTCTGTGGGGGCATGTACATTTACAATTATAAAATCATGTTGTTTACCCTTTAGAATTATGTATGATATCCTATCACTAACAAACTTAATATCTCGGATAGCGGATAGGATCCTCCTTCTGACTAAAAAACCCGTTCCAAATGCAGGTCTTTCTGCACCCCCATAGTATAATGCAAAGCTTCCTGATTCCTGACTACCTTCTCCTGGCCACCTAACTTCCTGTAAAGCGACTATATCCAAGGGCGATTTATCCAATTCCCGCGTTAATATCTCTAGTGCCCCGCTATTGTATAAAGTCCTAACATTCCATGTTCCTAGGACATGTCCCTGTGTTTGAGCCTTTGGCATGGGTTCCCTGGAGTAGTCCCCGCCCGGAGAACCGAATGGGGGACTATTTGACCTCCGGAAAATTTTACCCCAGTAGAACCCATGTCCGCATTTCTTGACGGTTGTATTTTTACGGTGAAAGATCGTCACTCTTTCGACCAAGGTACTTATTTCGTCTGGCTTATCACCTTCGACCAGTCCGGCATGGGTAACCCTATCGGCAGCAATGCTACCGCCGGCATAGCTCTCAGGATCATTTAAGCACACAAGCCACTCCACCACGACAAGGTAAAGATACCATGGAGGGCATAATAAATAACTACTGGACATATTTCACTGAAAACTGAAAAGCAGAAAAAAAACTACAAGATTCATTTGAATTATGTAATTTCATTAGTTACAAAATTTTGAGAAAATTGTTGTGCCTATCATTAAGCTAAATTTCTCATTCGAACAGACATTGAGTCAATAAGTTTGTAAAAAGATTAAAATGTGTAGACTTAAAAAATCATCATCAGCAGCAGCATCAAGGATTAGACCTGCTGCTCTGTTCCGATCTCATGTTAGAATTGGTCTATCCATCTTTTACTGGGTCTTCCAACATTTCTTCGTCCTAGTGGTTTGTAATGAAGAATCTGTATCGGAATTTTATTCTATTGATGTGGTCCACCCATTCGTCTCTGTATTGGGTAATTCTATCTAATAGTTTAAATATATTCAGTTCTCTTCGTATATCCTCACTTCGCCTTTGAGCCATTATTGTATAGCCAGCCACACTCCTCAGAAAAATTAATGTTTAATATTCTGTTACATATAGATGTGCATGCATGCATGCGCGCGCGCGCACACGCGCACACACACACACACACACACACACATTTTTAAAATAAATGTTAGGTTTCGTAAAAAAATGTATTTTTTATAACGGAAGGTGTCCTTGCGGGAAGATGGGCAGCTGCAGTTACGGATCAAAAGACTTGATCGCGACTCGATATACAGTATACGGTCCCCTAATTCCTGTAAAGTATTAGCATTTAGACATTTTTTACAAGCCTGTTCAACCTCCTTGACTCTGTGAGAACTGGCACAAGGAATATAACGCTCCAAGTATCACTGCGCACTAATAACGATTCTAAACAAATTAAACGTAAAATATCAGCAATATCCATAATAGAGTATCTAATAAAACAGGAGTAGGGCCTATAGTAGAAAAAACAGGAGTATAGTAAAAAAAATTCATTAATTAGACTATTTAACTCATGCTCCAAATGGGAATGACCAATCAGGTTTCAATGAATTTTGATTTACAACCAATCACAGCCGTGTCATCATCATCATCATCATCTTCATTCATGGATTAGGTCTGTTGACCCGTTCCGACTTCAGCCCATCTCTTTCTAGGTCTGCCCACATCTCGGGTGCCTTTAGGTTTGTATTTTGTTATTTGTTTTGGATATCTATCTTCATTCATTCTGTCTATGTGTTGCTTCCATTTTTGTCTATATGTATCCATTTTATCAGTTATTGCAAATATTTCGTTCCTGTCTTATTTCTGTGTTCTTGATTCTGTCTTCCTTAGTGCACCCTTTAACAGATCTCAAAAATTTCATTTCTGCCGCCGTTATCCTACTTAGGTCTTGTTTTTTATGTATCCAGGCTTCTGAACCATAGAGCAGTACCGGTACTGCCAACATTTTATAAAATTTCAGTTGGGTCTCTCTTGTTGTTTTGTTATTTAGTGTTCATTTTATCGTACCACATATTCCCTGGAATTTTGCTATTTTATTATTTATATCATTATCATAATTAAATGAAATGTCACATCCTAGATAATTGAGATGGTTCACCTGTTCTATGATTTTGTTTCCTATTACTATTTTCGATCTGATTTGATTTTTCCCTTGGAATGCCATTACCTTAGTTTTTTCTATGGATATTTTGAGATTATATTGTTCACATATATTATGTAGTTTAAAAATATTCCTCTGAAGTTCGTCTTCTGTATTTGCTATTATTACCTGGTCATCAGCGTATAATAATGTTTTCAAGTAGTGTGTTTTATCTAATTTTATTCCTTTATTTGTTTCTTCGTTCCATTTTTTATTATATCATTGATGTATAGGTTAAATAAAACTGGAGAGATACTGCATCCTTGTTTAACTCCTGATTAGTATGAATTTTATTTTTACTTACTTCATTTCTAGTTTTTATAACAAAATTTGTGTTCCAGTACAAACTCTTTATAGCTGCTATTAAGTGTTTCGGAATTCCTTTTTCTTTTAAATTTTCCAGAGTTTTCCTCTGTCTACTTTATCAAATGCCTTGACAAAATCAATAAAAGCTATGTGTGTTTCCATGTTATATTCTCTTCTTTTGTTTATAAATTCTTTTATCGTAAATATATTATCCATACATGAACGCCCTGGTCTGAATCCACTTTGTTCTTCTGTTAACATTACCTCTGTTATTTGTTTTAATCTAAATGTTAAGATTCTTGAGTATATTTTATAGCCTGCAGTTAAAATGCTTATTCCATCACAGCCGTGTTTAATCTCGAATTTATCAATTAAGTTTATCATATTAAAGAAAGCTAATTCTTTTTAATATTCTGAACAGGTATTATCATTATTTTGCAGTGACTGACTCTCTAATAAATACGTTGAATATAACAATTTATATATTAAGATGTAAGAATCGTCCCGCGCCGTAGCCGAGCGGTTAAGGTAGGAAGCCTTGGCTCAGAGCTACGGGACTTGCGCTGGTTCGATTCTCCATGGGGGAAGAAATTTTCTCGTGGTATTTCGGCCAGTATGGGACCGGTGCCCACCCAGCATCGTGAGGCAATTGGGTAGCTACAATAAGTAGCGGCTCCAGGTTGAGGAACCAGCTGTAACGGCTGGGGGACTCGACATGCTAACCACATGTCACCCCTACACTGGCTGTTGATCATCTACCTCTGTGATTGACACATGTGGATGTGAAGGGCCAGCAGCCGGCTGGTAAAAGGGCAACCGCTAAAAGTGGAAAGACCCTCAATCGGAGATGTAAGAATCATGAAATGCATGTAGCTCCCAGATTGTATATGGTGCACGAATGTAAACAGATACTGCTTGCGAGATATAACAGAAAAAAATTGTAGCAATTGATTATACCACGATAAAAACAAACCTCTGTTTGAACTTTCTTAAACGTATTATTTCCCAGGTATTTACGTCCAAGAAAAATATAATTGACATATTTACATCATAGGACATCATAAATAAATAAATTAATAACCTATTATGCTGGTTATAAACAGTTTGATGTATTTCATTTTTTCTCCACTAGGGTGCATTCTTACAATGTTGCGATCCTTTGGCAATAAATAATATGATCTGGTTGCAGTGATGGACTAATTAAATATTCTCATTAGTTTTTAAACATCGCTGTTTACATTAAATATAACTTATAAATATTTTAAAATAACTATATTTAAATAATGATTTGTGAGTAAACAGCTTAATTTTATTCGTTAAATAGTCCTAACAAATGCCACTCTTGATTTCCAAATTCTCTAGATAAATTCACTCCTCACTTCGTGAGTCGTGAATTTATCGATAATTTGGAAATCACTCGTGGCATTACTTATGATAAATATTTCACTTTACTACATGACATTTGATTTTCAGCGAATTTCTATTAATTAAAATTAGCCTCTATATTTATGTCTATAAGCCTATTGTTAGTACTGGAATATTAAAAAGAGAAAAACAAATTCATTAAATTATTACCAATACCTCCTATTCCATATTAATTACGTGACTAGTATCACACAAGGTACTTAAATCAATACGTCTAAGTTATAATTTCTTGTTGACTTCGTAAGCAAAATTTGACGCCCTCTTAATTTTCTACAGACATATTTGGTCATCAAGTGAATAATTATTTAATAATAATTAGGGGAGAATCGGGTGGTATCGGACATGTAAGATCATTTGGTCCTAACTTTTTCTGGGTATCAGGAAATAATTATATATTGCATTTAATATGTATATTTGGTCTCTTTCTAAACTCTCATTTGAAAAGTTATGTAATTAGTTTTATAAAATGAACATTATAACAAATATAATGTTTGTTATTTTTTTTTGTCTATCTGAAATCTGGAGGGTGGTATCGGACAGTTTATCTATCTACAATGGCGTAACAGTCTAATGTTGGACCTTAGCCTCTCAATTGTTAGGAATTACTAGAACAAGTTAATTTAGTTGTTCTTATTTTCCCACAGATGTAATGAATGATATGCGGTCAACATACCGATCCAGTCTCATATTGGCCGAAATTCCATGAGAAAATTTCTTCCCCCATGGGGACTCGAACCAGCGCAAGTCCTGTAGTTCTGCGCCAGGTTTCTTGCCTTAACCACTCGGCCAAGGCGCTGGACGTACTGATAGATTACAAGGAAGAAAAAAAAAATAAAGGCATCACCATAATAGGTCCTTAAGAACCATAAGCTATTATGACCTCAATCCAGACTTTACTTGAAGAAAAATGTAGGCCAAAACTTCGGATTACTAATCAGACATGTTAGGTCTACATTTTGCACCATAACAGAGGCGAAAATGAATTATCATAGGCCTATTCACGAATAATCATTGATATTTTATTAAATGTAATAGT
This sequence comes from Diploptera punctata, assembly GCA_030220185.1. Lineage (NCBI taxonomy): Eukaryota > Metazoa > Arthropoda > Insecta > Blattodea > Blaberidae > Diploptera > Diploptera punctata. The sequence continues at coordinate 1,487,779 of JASPKZ010004220.1, read as the reverse complement.
GTAATATAAACTATTGCGCAAAAGATTGTCAAAAAGAGAGCATATAATAGCCTATTCCTTATATTGTAAAACAAAGCAAGCCTATTTGTTTAGACTATTTAACTCATGTCCCAAATGGGATTCAATGACCAATAACATTTCAATGATTTTTTAATTACAACCAACCACAGTGTCGTGTTTCACCTCGAATTTATCAAATAAGTTTATCATATTAAAGAAAGCTCCTCCTTTTTAACATTCTGAATAGGTCATAATATTATTTTGCAGTAACGTACCCTGTACCATATTGTATATATATAGTGCACGAATGTCAGCTGATGGTGCTTGCGGGAGATAATATAAAACATTTGTAACAATTGATTATACCACAAAAAAAAAGAGAAAAAAACAGTTTGCACTTTCTTAAACGAATTATTTCCCAAGAAATAGCGTTGCAGAAAAATATAATTGACATATTTACATCATAGGACATCAACAATTAATTAATACCTATAATGTTAGTTATTAATTTCTCCACTAGGGAGCATTCTTACAATATTGCGAGCCTTTGGTAATATATAATATGATCCTGGTTGCAAATGATGAACAAACTTAACGATCGCTTCTCATTTGTTTTCAAACATCGCCTTTTACATTAAATAAATACACATTTTAAAATAATTATATTTAAATAATGATTTGTGAGTAAACAGCTTAATTTTATTCGTTAAATAGTCCTAACAAATGCCACTCTTGATTTTCAAATTCTCTAGTTAAATTCGCTCCTCACTTCGTGAGTCGACAATTTGTCGATAATTTGGAAATCACTCGAGGCATTAGTTATGCTACAGTGGGAAACAAAACAAACTATACGGTATATGATTTAACAGTAAATTAATGAGAATATTATAAGAAACAAGTTGCGTGTTTTCTAATTCTGACTGCTGTTTATTTAGTTGGTTCACGCACCGTGAAGATCATCAGATAATACATGTTGAAGTGTGAAGTGAAGGCAGTTTACCTTATCATAGAAGTCATTATAAGGTGCTTCCCTGTAATTTACTAACTTCGCAGCTGCATCTCCTTTCTCTTTTAATCCAAAAGAATTAAGACAAATGTTAATTACATACTTACTTACTCACTGGCACTATCGAACCCACAGGTTCATGGCCGCGCGACATAAGCTCTCCATACATCCCTATCCTGAGCTTTCCAATCATTTCCCTATAATCTACTTCCCTCAAATCATAGTTCATGTTATTCTCCCACCTCATTCCTGGTCTACCAACTGGGGGTTTTCCCTCTGGCTTTCCTACAGGAAGCTTCCACGCACATCTTTCATTCCCCATACGCGCAACATGTCCTGCCTATAGCAGTCTACGAGATTTAACTGTTCTTATTATATCTGACTTCCTATAGAGACCATGTAGTTCATTGTTATTTAGTCTTCTCCATCCACTTGACATATTACGGAATATTTAAAATAGATCTGTTTTTTCATGTATGGTTGGCCTAATGATTTAAAGAAACAATATGATGCAGCAGGATTAGAAGACTCTTGGCCTACCTGCAAATTACAAATATGAATTTCCCGACTATTTCCCGGTTTTTTCATGACATCAAAAAATTATTTTTAGTTTTTGGTTTTTCAAATTGAATTAATTCTAGTAACGCTAATATTGTAAAAATATATTTTTTTAGTCTATGTAAGTGATAAATATATCATTTATTTTATTTTATAGCAAAATAATTTTTTTTTATTGTTTGAATATGAACTCTGTTACCATACAAGGTTGTAAAGAATCTCACGTTAAGATTACTTTATTCGTATATTATTTTTCAATTGTTTGACAATTTGTACTGATTTCAATAAAGTAATAATAGAAGTATTGGTCGATTGTGTGCGAAAAGCGAAAGGCCGAGCGAGAAACACTCGCCGAGAGTTACGTTAAAAAATTGTGTGTACAATAAAATGAGAAACAACTGGTATGAACATGTTAAAAGAATGCCTACAGATGGAATCCCTCAGCTGTTACTAAAGTACAAACCAATAGGACATAGAAGTGTTGGACGCCCATTTACTAGATGGGAAGATTCATTAAATTCCAGTTGATGTGAAAACAGGCCAAAAGAGCCTAATTTTATGAAGTAGAAGAAGAAGAGACAATAAGCTGACTGTATTAAGCTTACTGCATAGAGATCTAGCTGATCTACCTTATTTACTTATGTGTGCTTAAGTATTCTTTTGAAATAAGAAATGGTGTTGGCAAGGGCCGGCATTCCTTTAGAGCGGCGCGCCGCGGCGGCTCGATTCCACCAAAATTATGCTATACTTTCATAAACATTTCTTCCAAGATCTGTAGGTATTTTTAGAGTGTGGTTTAACGAATGCGATTCTTTTGATTTGTATACAAAATATATGCATGTCGCTTTACGAATTCCACTCTATTTCCTGGTTACTTTCAAATTCCCGACTTATTCCCGGTTTTCAAGATTTTAATAATAATAATACTGATAACAATAATAATAGTAATAACACATTAGGCCTACATTAAAAGGCATAGTTATCCCAATAGAGACCTTACGAGGTAAGAGGCTCTTGACTTTCTAGATATCGGCATGAGATATTAGCCGGATATTCACCGGTAGAATGCTGTAGGCTATTCTAAAAACCCTGACTCCATCGGAAATCGATCCCGTAATCATCCGGCTTGTAGCATATTACCTTAAACAACTACGCTATGGAGTTCTCATTAATGTAATAATAATAATAATAATAATAATAAAGTAAAGTAATCCCACTACAGGCCTCAGGAGGCCCTTGGGGCAGTAGGAGGTTAAGGCTCCCACTATTTCTGGACAATCGGCACTTGATGTCAGCCGGGTTGTCAGCCCTGCGTGACGGCCGCCTTTAACCCCAGAACAAGCGTCTGGTACTCATTTCCGTTAGAGGCTGAGTCGACCCCAGGGCCATAGTGCCGCCAGAAGGTTTGGGTCAGTTTAAAAATCCTGACCTCACCGGGACTTGAACCCTCGACCTTCCGGCTTGTAGCTCAGTGCCTTAACCACTACGCTACGGCGTGCCCCCAATAATAATAATAATAATAATAATAATAATAATAATAATAATAATAATAATAATAATGAAATGGAAGACAATAGACTTGCAAAAGGAGCTAAATAAGATAGACGAATGGACGGGAGAAGAGCAAGAGATGGATAGACAGTGGATGCACATCCAATACGTCTTCCTCCGAGGAGTGATTTGGGAAATAAATAGGATGAAAATCCTACAAATAAAGATTAAGAAGAGAAGAAGAAGAATATGCTGAAATAATAACGTATAAAAGAAGTACATGAACCTATACGCCTGTTTTACACAGAAATGTTTTATTTCTGACAGAGTACGTCGACTGGTCCAAACACTTGACTAAGGAAAATCCACTTCTTTAGAGCAGGTAGTGGTGAAATAAGCCTATCACAAGGTCCATCTCCTCCAGATAAAACATCTTCATCTTCTCCACACCCACAGCTTGGCGCATGAATATGGGAGAGTCTGAGAGGCGCTGGTATTCAATACAACATTAAAAAAAAAAAAAAAAAAAAAGGAATGAAAAGGCAGTTGATGGGAGACCCTTCCAACACCAATACAATGGGGAAGAACCGTAACCAATTCAAATGTCACATTTGAACAATAACATTTGCTTGAGACTTGGTATGGGTGGGTGGTTACAGAGGTTTGAGTTTCAGTCAACCTACACAAAAATGTGTCGAAAAGTCACGTTGCTCACAAAATAGAGAGAGAAAAGTGTTCCAAGAAGGTAAACTAGAAAACAAAATGATAATGTAAACAGAAGAAAGCACCTGCTTCTACTATTGGCAAATGTCACACGTCTTTCTGGATTTTATTCCATTCATGGAACAAATTTTCTAAATGGTTTACAAATATCCATTATTTATAAATGCATTTAATTTTTTTCTTTAAGTTTCAACATATTTCATCATTAAATTATGCAACTGACAACTTCGCTTCTACTAGAGTTAAATGTGTACGTTATCATGCTATTGTATATCAGTTACTTTTTGGGGTTTTATAGAAGTTCGCTGGTTGATTTTAACGACTAAATTATGAAATCACTGTTCATGGTAATTTAAAAGATATATATATATATATATATATATAAGTGGCATATCTGAAACCAGCCGCGGCTAGCAGAGTAGTAAGTAGTAGAGTTACTACCGTTTACACAGTTTAATTCTTCTTCTTCCCATCACGGGCTAGGCAAATTGCCTGTTCCGCCCCACCGTTATTCTGTCCATCTTTTCACTGGCCTTCCTACATTCCTTGAACCTCTTGACTTGTAGTTAAATGCTCCTTTTGGTAATCTTGTTACATTCATTCTTTCTACATGTCAGAATCATTTATCTCCATATACTTTGATTTTATTATTAAATGGATGAATATTTAAGTCTACATAATATTTAAGTATTCATTCTTTATCCGATCCAATTTTATGCAGCCTCTTGTTCTTCTAAGGAAGTTAATTTCTATGCTTTGTATTCTACTTTGTGACACAGTTTACTTTATTTATTTATTTATTATTTTTCAACTTCAAGGTTAGACAGTAAGCCTGTACCGACTCAAGACATATTATCCCTTCAATTGGTCATGAGGCGTCCAACGGAACGTTTACCTCTTGGAATATATTGTAAAGTCTTTTTGAAAGACGAGATGTCTCCGTTCTATTTATAAGCCTATGTTGAAACCATTTTAAGTTGTTGTCTGTCAATTTATTTGCTGATGCATATATTTGTAATTGTTCTCTAATGTCGGTATTGCGGATATAATCTGTTAAAGTGCATCATGCTATTCTTCATAAGAAACGCATTTCTGCCGTTTCTATCTTCCTTTTTCCAAATTTATTTTATATCCAGTTTTCACTTCCGTAGGCCTATGTTAGGAGCGGGACTGCCAAGACCTTATAAAATCTCATCATTGTCTCTTTCCTGGTTTTATTAAGCAAGGTACTATGAATTGTACCACACGTACGTTGAAGTTTTGATAATTTAGTATCTAGATATTTCTCTTTTCATATGATAATAAGCATCCTAAATAATTGACACATCTTACTTGATTTATTGTTTTGTTTTGTAGAACTATTTTTGATCGGATAGGATATTTACCTTCAAATGTCATTAATTTTGATTTGTTAATTAATTAATTAATTTTATTTATTTACTAGCTAATACCCGGCATGCGCTGCTACGCCTAAATAAGTGAAAATTAATGTGCTTTTATGTTTAGTTGAATAATTAAAAAATCATAAATTTGTATTTTTTTAGTTACCCCGTGCTGATTACCCGGCGTTGCCAGGGAATCTACTTACCTACATTGGCATAAATGAGCTAAAAGACAAAAAAATATTATTGTGAGTTATCCTTAAAAGGTAGACATATTATATGCTGTACGGACTTTTTTTTAGATTTTTTTGAGAAATTAAATTCTGTATACATTATTTTGGTGTATTTGTTATGGTTTAGGCAGTGTAAATCATTTAAGCATTTAAAAATGCTACCTTTTTAGTGCACCGATGCCTTTTTTTTAGTTCCAGCGCCCTAAATATGTAGGCCTAATAGGTATTCGTTAATTGCTCCAGAAAAAATCTCTAAATGAAGGTAAAACCCCATTCAAATTGGTCAAATAGTTTTTTTGAGTCCATAAAGGACCTTCAGACTCACGTTCAATTTTATATATAAAGACAGGTCTAAATGAAAACACACAATTGTATTTTTAGCATTTTTTTTAATAGGCTACTGTGAAAATATATTCCAAAAACACTACAGTAGATTCGACATGACCCAACGAGTACAAATTCTTGAAACATGCATGCTTATGTATTCTAAATACAAACCATTGTATGTACGTTTCGTACTTCGGAGTCCGAGCTAAGGGTAGAATTAGCGTTATGTAGTAGGTCTATATTTTAAATTTACACATCATTTTGGTAGATAACATTAGGTAGATCATGTAGATTCGTATTGTGTACAGAAAGGAATATAAGATGAGTAGTACCCTCAGGGGTCCTCATCTAGGGGATATGTGGATGGCGACCACAAGGTGCCCAAGCTGAGCAAAACATTTCTACCACTTACTTGTGTTTTGCACTCTTTTAACTTTACTAAATAACCTCTCTTGGTTAACTCTTGTTTTTTCGACCCCGACGCTATTAGGACATCCGAGGGCTAGGGAGTCTTTCCTTTCGTCCATTTCTTCTTTCCTTTATTTTCTTTTCTTCTCCAGAAAAGCCTGACCAGAGGCTATAAGATGGCAGCCCCATCACTGGTCTTGCCTTCCTTTGGCCAGCAACCAATCGAAGGGACTATTATTATGCTTTCAAGTCTTATACGAGAATTTCCCAGAAATGATACGTGTTGTTGGTACGTAGCATACTGCTGTCGAAAAATACCTAGAGGCCGATAGGTTTAACGGCTCCACTCTCAACAGTACCTCATGCCTTCTCAACATATGTACTGCAGACTGATTTGGAATTTAATCCAAGCATCTGATACAAAATCTAACAATTTAAAATTGTACACCACCATCCTTCCTAGTTAAGAGATACAAAATTTTATAATTAAAGTTCCATTAATATTCTATTTTATAGTAATTCTGCAAGAGGGCAGGTCTTTCACTGCAATCATAGCATTTTCATGCTATGCTTTGCAGCTTTACTAAGGAATTATAGGTGTGGTGGTAGCTTCCGTTGCTGTCCACACCGGTAATGGATGATAATGATAAGGTTGATGATGATGGCCGGGTGATTTTCGGGGACCGTTGGGCCCTAAACTTCCTGACATTTGTCTTACAGGTGAGGAAAAACCCCGAAAAAAACCTCATCCAGGAGCCTGTCACGACCAGGAATCGAACCCGGGCCCGCTGCGTGACAAGGCAGCACGCTACCTCCAGACCCCAGCGGTGGACTCTATTAATATAATTTATCTAAAATACAGGATTTAAATGAATTTAATAGCCAACTTACGTAGTTGAGAAAAACAGTTGTGGGAACCATCATGATGACCACAAGTGTGTGATTAACACATGTAAATGTGAGTACATCTCTCGAAAATGCATGCTAATTTGCATTACAAGGACTCTTATCGTCCAACTTCTATAAAAAAAAACATTAAACTGAAAATATATACTTACTTACTTACTTACTCACTGGCACTATCGAACCCGTAGATTCATGGCCGCACGGACATAAACTGAAAATATATAAAACTATTATTCCCCCAGTTATATTATATGGATGCGAAACATGGACTCTTAGTTTAAAGGAGGAAAGAATATTACGAGTCTTTGAGAATAAAGTTTTAGGAAAATATTCGAACAAAGAGAGGTGAACAAACAGTTGAATGGAGAAGACTACATAAACGTGAGTTACGATCTTCATAGATAAACGGATTTAATAAGAACAGTTAAGTCTCGTAGACTGCAATGGGCAGGACATGGGGCACGACTGGAAAACGAAAGAGGGGCATGGAAGCTTGTAGGAAAACCAGAAGTAAAACGCCCTATTGGTAGACCAAGAATGAGGTGAGAGAATAACATTAACTATGATTTGAGGGAAGTAGATTATACAATGGATAATTGGAAAACACTAGCTCAGGATAGGAATGTGTGGACAACTTATGACCGCTCGGCCATGGACCTACTAGGTTCTACAGTGCCAGTGAATTAGTTAGATACGAGTACATCAGTCGGGTGTAAAATTACGACCTTCTGAGTTTGTCGCGCGTTGGAAAGTCATTATTTTCACGGATTGATGAGAGACTTGAAGCTGTAGCAGGATGCTTTGTTTCCTCTCACATTAAAATAAAGAGACGTTTTGGAAGTAATTTTTTCCACACGAAAGTTTCTATTTCCGTTGGTTTATTTCAAATGCTTAACCTATTTTTTTATAATCTTAACAATTGTTATTAACATAGCCTAGTTTTGCAGAGAGAAATATAATTAAACCGATGTTTTATTTACAGAAGACTACCGGTACATTCCAATTAGTGAGAACTCTGAAAATGTGAAAAATTAAATTAGTTAAAACATTGATAAAGTTGTTCAGTTGTATCAATATGTACAATCCTAGTGCTCGTTTATTTGCAAAATAATTATAAACATCAATTAACCTTGTTGTGCTAAAATAAAGAGTAATTTGAGGCAGGAATCAAATCAGAGTATTTTTAATTATAGTCTATTAATAACAGTCTATTTTTCAAATATTAAATTACAGTTAGATATTTATAAATTCACTTACTTAAATATGATTTATTTATTGAAGGAGCTTAGGCTATAGAGATTCGTGAAGAAAAAAATGTAAGCCTATTGCTTGTTTCGAACACGTACTGTATGGAGGATGGTGGAAAATTACCTAATAAATAACTACTCTATGGAGCCCACTGTTTCATGACCGCGCAGACATAAACTCTCCACACAGCCATATCCTAAGCTAATGTTTTCCAATTATCCCATGTATAACTCACGTCCCTCAAATCTAAGTTAATGTTATTCTCCCACCTCCTTCTTGGCCTACTAACTGTTCGCTTTCCCTCTGGTTTTCCTACAAGGAGCATCCAAGCCCCTTATTCATTCCCCATTCGTACGACATATCCTGTCCATCACAAACTACACTTAGTGCCTACCTGTTCTTAAAATAGGCCTATCTGGCTTCCCATATAGGTCTAGATCATAAAACTCACTGTCAAAAACTCTTGTCCATTCGCATGTCTCTTCGTCTCTATTTGGTCCAAAAAATGTCTTAAGAAATTTATTCTCAAATACTAGTAATCTTTTCTCCTTTCTTAAAGTAAGACACTATGTTTTGCATAAGCCTACGTATAATGTAACTGGGAAAATAAAAGTTTATATATTTTTAGTTTAACTTTTTGAAAGAAGTTGGAATGACAAGAGTCCCTGAAATGCAGAATGAGAAAACTACCGCTCAACCAAGAAAATTGCATAAAGAACTGAATTACATCAAACTTCTAGCATCCAAAAACGGTTATAATGAAGAAATAATTGACAAATTAGTAACAAACGAATAAAAAAAGCAAGAATTAGTAAACTTAACAGCATTAAATAGAGAAATGGATAATAAAAAAAAGTAAGTGGCTAACTCTCACGTAGGCCTGTACTGGTCCCGAAACACAAAAACTGGCTAAAACCATAAAAAAAAGCCAAAAATGTAAGAATTGCTTTCCGAACAACCAGCAAATTAAATAACAATCACAAATAAAATAGAAGAAATAGACAGTTATAAAAACAAGCACTCCCAGACTAAACAACCCACTATACGATATCGTCAAGAAGAAGCTTTAGTCACGACAACACCACATTAGGACCAGCAGCATCAACCATCATATTAGATATTGTAGCGAAGAAGGACCTCCTGAAGATGAAACGGATGTTCTGAAAGGCCTACAGGCATAAAGAATACATATTTTATAAGTTGAGGACGACGGATCTTACCTAAGAAGGTATATTTTAACTTATTTTATTTTATTAATAATTTACTTAATCATTGGATATTGACCAATACTTTTAAATATGTCCTAAAGTCTAACATTTTATGGCACTATCAAAATATTTGACAAAAAATAGCTTTAAAGATGTATAGAAAAACAAAAGCACTCAGTTTCTCTTCAAAATGTAGGTTAGGGGAGTTTAAAGATAATAATTATTGGTGGTGACGAGAAGACATTGGAAATAATTCCTCTGTTGTCATAATGAAGATGAGTGACAACATCAACACGTTATTATCTGCTCATTGACTGAACCGTCGACTTCACAAAGGACGGAGACATCACCCTCGCTTTAATAGCTTCAATGCAACAAGGACATAATGACAGTTTTGTGAAGAACTGAAACTTGGAACTCCCTAAGTATCTTATTTTAAACATTTTGCTATTACCAGTGAAAGTGCTTGCCAATTTCTGATCAAGTTCTCAATCTCATCTAAGTAATCAGAATATTTAGAGTTGTCAAAGGGGGAAAATTCTGAGGATGTTCTTCTCTTTCGATTTTTTGTTTTGAAAATTCTAATTTCGCTCTTATGAGCATTAAAATTTCCAAACGATGACAACAGAACAATTAGGCCTAAAATCATATTTTATATGGCACTAAGATATGTTAAAATAATAACTTTATAAAATGACGATCTAAGGAAGACAGAATCAAGAACACAGAAATAAGACAGAAACTTGAAATATTTGCAATAACTGATAAAATATATACATATAGACAAAAATAGAAGCAACACATAGACAGAATGAATGAAGATAGATATCCAAAACAAATAACAAAATACAAACCTAAAGGCACCCGAGATGTGGGCAGACCTAGAAAGAGATGGGCTGAAGTCGGAACGGGTCAACAGACCTAAACCATGAATGCAGATGATGATGATGATGATAAAAGGACGATAAAATAATTAAAAATACCTTCTTGCTCTTTCTTGTAATTTATATTTAATGCCTAATCATTCGTAGGTTCTCTGTTTCAGAATCAGTTGGCGCACGGTTAGCCTAATTATTTTCCTCCTTGGTTACTTGCCTCTTGAATTTTTTTTTAAAATTCTGTTATCCATTCTATCAATACGTTCGTTCCACTCTTATTTTCTCATATAGACCCATTCGTTGATATTGGCAATGTTACACATTTATTTTATTATATTGTTCTTTTGTGTATCCTGGAGAGTATCTTGTGAATATTTTCATTTCTATTGTTACCAAATGTTACTTCCTAAGTAGGCTTACGTCATAACTCATAATGCAACTTACTGTGGTTCTAGAAATAATTATCTTGGTTTTTATTTTATTTTTTTTATTTCATTTTACCAAATTATATCGTTAAGATATTCTGTTATTTTATTTTTGTTGCTTAATTCTTATATTTATTTCCGTTCTGTGTTAACAAAAATTCGATAAATCTTAAATATAGAAATACTAGCTCTCGTATTACTGTACTTTCCAATTTAGGGTCTATATATTTTACGCATTGGAGTAATTTTCATGCATTTAGTTTTATTCTGCGAAATGTTCAAGTAATCTTTGGATATTGTAATCGTATTCTTCAACTAGCCCCTCAGGGGTCCTCATCTAGGGGATATGTGGATGGCGACCACAAGGTGCCCAAGCTGTGCAAAACATTTCTTCCACTTACTTGTGTTTTGCACTCTTTTAACTTTACTATCTAACCTCTCTTGGTTAACTCTTGTTTTTTCGACCCCGACGCTATTAGGGCATCCGAGGGTCTAGGGAGTCCTTCCTTTTTTCCATTTCTTCTTTCCTTTATTTTCTTTTCTTCTCCAGAAAAGCCTGACCAGAGGCTATAAGATGGCAGCCCCATCACTGGTCTTGCCTTCCTTTGGCCAGCAACCAATCGAAGGGACTATTATTATGCTTTCAAGTCTTATACGAGAATTTCCCATAAGGGAAAATTTTCTATAGGATCGTAACAGGTCTCGGCCTAATACTTGGAAGGAAGAAGAAGAAGAAGAAGAAGATTCTTCAACTAGAACTGAGTCATCGGCAGAAATGTCATTTGGCTGCTTCCAATTTCGATTTGTTTTTGGAGTTCAATATCAAATTTTTAATAGGGCTACTAAACTTTTAAACATATAATATAAATAATTTAATTATATCTTTCGTTTATATGCCGTATTTTTACGCTATAGTAACTGTTTAATAATAATAATAATAATGATAATGATAATAATATGAAACATCTATAAAAAGTCTGCTATTTCCTAATTGGCCAATTAATTTGCATAAAACAAATATAATGACAATAGAGAAAATAGTTTCAATATTAATGTTTAATATTATTATATATATATATATATATATATATATGGATAGAACTAATATAAGGCTTAGTATTTTTAGTTCGACTAGAATAAACTCAGAACTCAAGCTATAAAATTCATTTTAAATGCCATTTTCTATAGAACTTACGCTTTGTTTTAACTAAACTGTACTTTTAGCTTCAGGACGGATTTATACTTAATGGTTCAATAGACTAATATTTATACAAGCTATAATCATGAAGCTTAATTTTCAGATTAATCAGATTTCTCTACATTGAATCAAGTTTCTTTAAGTCGTTGTTTGTTCGAACAATGTTCCAAGATGTAGGGAGAAATGTAGGAAAAACCAACAAGTGACCTGGACTTTAGCACTCTAACTGATAACATCACCTCGCAACATGGGTGGCTTTATACAAAATGCAGAAAAATATTTAACTTTTAACTGTCAAAGTTTACGTTTGACGAAGGTTCGAGGTGTTTCAAGTGATGTGTTCTCACACACGTCTAAGGAACTAATGTCTTTGCACAATAATCTCTTTAAATCCTAATGCGTGCTCTGTATCGAAAAGCCATTTTTTTTATTCAGATAGGCCTTTGGCATGCAAAAGAATATAGGCAGACTACTATAAAAAGTTAGGACTACATTATGTGGTTGCTTTATTTTAGCATGAATTAAACACATATTAATTAACAAATCTTGAATTATTCACTAACTGATTGTAATAAATCCTTGCAGCAAAGCAAAAATAACACTACAGGTCTATATAAATAGCTCAAACACATATTTTAGACATTTTACAGTCTTATTAAATCTAGGATTTTTAAGTTTTATGTAAATATGCATTTCTGTTCTATAAAATCCAACAACAACCATCTTCTATGTAAAATATGCTATATGCCTAAATATTTAATTATTACATCTATTGAACCAATATAGGCGAAAAGGAAATTAAAAGAATTTTAGAGAATGTAAATTATGTGTAAATAAAAAAATATTAAGATCATCATCCATGCAAGTATTAGGTCATGTAGCCTATTATGGTCACAAAGGAGTATTTTCCATCCAAATACTTTTTGGACGTCCCAGCGATCTTGAGGGTAGTAACAAAATATTCTTGCAAAAATCTTTCATTGAATAAACTGTTTTTAATAATGAATTAGTAACATAGTATTTTATGAAACATTTGAAATTAAAATCATTTCCTATTATGATGTATCATCTGCTGAGAACAGCGGGCAGTAAATAAATAAATAAATAAATAAATAAATAAAGGGATGGAAATTAAGAATAAGGGAGAACGAAATTGGCTGAGCCTTAGTTAAGAAGAAACTGCCTACCGAAGGATGCATTTGAAGGAATGGGAGAAGGAATAAATGTCCGGAGAAGGGAAAGGTTTAGGAAGATACACTAGATAAATAGGCTTATATTTGCTGATTTCTAACAAATATATTAGTAAGTAGACTTACTCCCTATAATGATGACATTCTAGGAGATCATCAATGTGCATTTAGAAGAAACAGGTCTACAACAGATCAGATTTTTAGTATAAGACAGATTTTAGAAAAGAAATGGGAATATAATGGTACTGTACATCAACTATATGTAGACTTCAAAAAAGCATATGATTCAATTAAGAGGGAGAAGTTATATAGTATCCTGCTGGAGTTCGGAATTCCTAAAAAGTTAGACTTATACGAATGTGTCTAAATGGCACAAAGAGTAGGGTGCGTGTAGGCAAACAATTTTCGGATACTTTTGAAATCCAGATTGGGTTGAAGCAAGGAGATGCACTATCTCCTCTACTATTTAATTTTGTACTAGAGCATGCCATTAAATCTTTAGAGAATGAGGAAGGCTTACAACTGAATGGTATTAATAAGCTGTTAGTTTATGCTGATGATGTAGTATTGTTGGCCGATAGCGAGGAGATACTAAAGGACAATACGCACACACTGTTGAGTAATACTAAAAAAATAGGATTGGAAGTAAATATCAATAAAACTAAATATATGGTCACACGTAGAAATTCATTATATAATGGAAATGGACAGCTAATGACAAATGAGGGAAATTTTGAGGAAGTGGCTGAATTAAAATACCTAGGTACAGTAATCACAATAGGAATGAGATGCACAAAGAAATTAAACATATGCTCAATTCTGGAAATGCGTGCTATTGTGCATTGCAGAGACTTTTGATGTCCCAACTCCTTTCAAAAAACGTTAAACTGAAAATATATCAAACTATTATTCTACCAGTTATATCATGTGTGTGCGAAACATGGACTCTTACTTTAAGGGAGGAAAGGAGATTACAAGTAGGCCTATTTGAGAATAATGAGCCTATGGGTTCGATAGTGCCAGTGAGTAAGTAAGTAAGTAAGTATATTTACTGATACGAAGAAAAAAGCGTAGGCCTATTAAGAAATAATAAAGAACGCTGAGTTTTGCATTGATGGACATGTCGTTTAGGAAATAACTAAGAATAATCAACAGATGAATGAATGAATGAATATCAACCATCAAATAGTTAATCATATACGGTACATGTTTCTAACTGCTTCGTAATGATAGACTATATCAATGCGAGACCATAGCTGTAGTATCGAGGTAGCGTGCTGCATTGTCACACAGCGGGCCCGGGTACGATTCCCGACAGGCTCCTGGGTGAGGTTTTTTCAGGGTTTTTCCTCACCTGTAAGACAAATCTCAGGAAGCTTAGGGCCTAACGGTCCCAGAAAATCATCCGACCATCATCATCATTATCAGAATCATCCTTCACCGGTGTGGAAAGCAACGGGAAGCTACCACACCTATAGGTATTCCCTATTAAAGCTGTAAAATATAGCATAAAATATTATGATTGCAGTGAAAGACCTGCCCTCGGGCAGAATTACTATGGATGGATGAACATGTTTCTAACTGTTTTGTAATGATACAGTAATGCGAGTACACTTAAAATGAATATCAATTTAATCCTAATTTTGTATTAAAAATACTGACGAATCCTTAGTAATAGAGCATATGTATAATGATATAAATTAATTGAATCACTTTAACACGATCACTACTGATAAAGTGAAATAAATAAATAAATAGGTCTAAATAAATAAATGTCATCTGAAGATAAATATCAAAATGTAGATTATTTATTATATAATTATTTTATTGGTTTACTAAAAATAGGCCTAGGGGGTGCGCTATAGCAGGATTTTAATATTATAATAAATATGAAAGTTAAAGTTAATAATTTTGTACTTTAAAATTCTTTTAATATTTAGATAGGCCTATAACTTATATAAATAAAAAAAATCTAAATAATTCATTGTTGGTCATTGTTAAATAAAATTGTCTTAGTAATAATTAAAGAAATTGTACTGCATAACAGTTTTTGTAAATAATCATTATCATCATAGTACATTCACGAATTTAGGCCATTTGTTGACCTGTTTCGGCTTCAAGAGAAACACCATCCAGAAGTCTTTTGAGTGGACGTACTGGTCTTCTTCTTCGTGAAGATT
The DNA here is from genome assembly GCA_030220185.1 of Diploptera punctata. NCBI lineage: Eukaryota > Metazoa > Arthropoda > Insecta > Blattodea > Blaberidae > Diploptera > Diploptera punctata. Next base: position 1,472,418 of record JASPKZ010004220.1, on the reverse strand, counting down.
GATATCTTAACTTTTGTTTGGGTATCCTGCGATCTTCCATTCGATGAACATGTTGTATCTATCGTAAATAAATAATTAAAAATTGTTCTAAGTCATTGTTGTCAAAATTATGAAGCCTTCTATTATAACTGTAATAAACACACCTGCATAACTTCATATTCTTATATGAAAGTAAACTAAACTCTGATTGGATATTAAAACAATTATCTTTCTGATTTAACAAATTAAATTAAACCTTAATATATTTAAAGAACTATTAACCAATAGAATTTAAAAGTAACATGATGTGATGTAATAATGGTCTTAAAATTATAAACGAATTACACTAGTCATTCTGCATACAACTTTCAACAAAGATAGAAGCAATAGAGCTCTCCTGATAAAATGTAATATTAATACAAGAAGAATAATTTATTTAAGAAAAGAAAATAATTTATTTTTAATTGACGGTGAAGAATAATATCACCTACTATTACTTAATCTGCTGGGAACTTAAGAAGTGAATGAATTTACAATTATTTCTACAAGAAACATTTTAATGACTGTGAAGTGTTTTCCTATCCAGTGTACCAACTTCCGGCCCTAAGAAGGGAGTCCGGCTCTACCGAAAATTAAACCTAACCTAAACCAATAATCCTTTTTGGGACACAAATCCATCTTCAAAATGTTACCATCATATTGAGAACTCACAATGATGAGAATAACTTCTTCAAAATGTCACCACAACATGTGGCATGAAGATCCTACTTCTTCAGCGCAAATATTCTTGACCAATTAAGTATACAGTCTATTTATTACTTCGCAAACTCATTTATCTCTGATTCTAGTAGTAGGATCTATTTAATTAATTGCTTGATTAAAGATGGGGCAAATATGGTAAATGTAACCGATCATTGGGCTCTGTCAAAGATAAAGTTGCCAAATACTGTATTCGAAGTGTATTATAATTTTGTAGGCCTATGTTTTATTGACTTTTTCATAAATTATTTTTTCATTCTTCAGCTACTCACCGACTTCAGAGTAAACATCTACACATCATCATCAATCATCATTGCTTCTACAGCCCTTCGCAGGACTTAACCTCCCCTACAATGCGCCTCCATTTGTCTCTATTCACCGCTTTCCTTCTACATCCTAGTACAACCTGTGTCCTCAGGTCCTGTTCAATGCTATCGAACCATCTAATATTAGGACGTCCAACTCTTTGGTTTCCATTTAAAGTTGTCAGTGTAACTTTACAACATATCGCACATTTGCTGCAATAACATCATAACTAAAAAATTGTTGATTTTAAATTGTTGGTACTACATGAAACTCAGTTCTATATTCAGAAATAACGACATAAGCTACTGTATAAAATGAGTTGGTATAGTAATTTGATATTTATGACAAATGCAGTCAAAGGTATAGGAATTTCAAACCTTTAAATGCTTCTCCTGAAAAACTATGTTTTTTGAGTTATGACGTTGTTGCAGCAAATGTCTGATTCCTCTTCCCTGTAGAGATGTCCCAGCCATCTAATTCTTGTCATCTTAATTGCCCTAATGATATCAATAACACCACATAGTTTATATAATTCATCTTATATATCCATCCATAGTAATTCTGCCCGAAGGCAGGGCTTTCACTGCAATCATAGAATTTCATGCTATGTTTGCAGCTTTACTAGGGAATTGTAGGTGTGGTCGCTTCCCGTTGCTTTCCACACCGGTGAAGGATGATGATGATAATGATAAGGATGATGATGGCCATATGATATCCGGGACCGTTTGGGCCTTAAAGTTTTTATGACATTTGTCTTACAGGTGAGGAAAAACCCCGACAAAAACCTCACCCAGAAAAACTGCCTCAACCGGGGATCGAACCCGGGCCCGCTGCGTGACAAGGCAGCACCCTACCTCGAGACCACACCGGTGGACATCTTATATATAATGCACCAATTTCCATTCTGGCATAGGCCTATTGGGCCAAAAGATTTCCTTAATATTTTTCTTTCAAATATTCTAATTTTATTTTCTTGGATTTTGGTTTGGGCCCAACTTTCACTACCTTAGATGGTAACAGGTCTCAAAAGGGTTTTATAAATGTTTATTTTTGTTTGACGAATTAGATATCGTGAAACATCTAAACACATTTAAATATTTGGGTAATTTACTATTGGTTAACACTATAAGCATCCTTCATTTGAGGATAGCCTTCCAGACACTTTAATGGATTTAATTTTTTAAGACAATTCCATGTGTGTGTATGTGTGTGTGTGTGTGTATATATATATATATATATATATATATTTGAGTTGGCATTTGTTTGTGGTTGTGAATGTGATTGTGTCAGCATGGAAAGGAAGTTGTTTGGGCCGTGGTCTAATGTAATATTTCCTAACTTCCGTGCTGTTGAAACTTAAATACTGAGTGTGACGCTTGAAGCCACAGTAAAGAAACTCTGTACTCTGTTTCCAGAGAAACACACCCCCTTTTCACCGTAGCTATTATTATTTTGCGGTCAGCACGATGCTAAACAAATTCTCCGTTAATCGCAGCGCTTAAATTAACTCTCAATATTTAAATATATTCACCGCTGTGGTCTCGAGGTGGCGTGCTGCCTTGTCATGACCTAGTTCGATTCTCGGTCGGGACAAGTTTCCTGGATGAGGTTTTTCGAGGTTTTACCTCACCACTAAGAGAAATCTCAGAAAACTTCAAGGCTACAACGGTCCCCGAAAATTACGATCATATTCATCTCATTAGATTAAGTTTAGGATTAAGACCTCTCTTGGCGCATCATTACTATCATAATCATTACCTATTATAACATATCATAGGGATAACGTAACACCGCTTCCAGTCGCCCCAACCTCAGAAGTGGGTTACAAGATGCTGATGTCAATAGAGAATACCAGAAATGTCAAAATGATAAACTGGAGACATTGATATAAAATATTTAAATATAACAATTATATAAATTAATATTAAAGTTATAAATTGACATAAAGATAATGTTGCTTAAATAATATTTCATTTAAACAAATAACCATATTAATTGGTAAACAATTTCTAACATAATGAATTGTCAGATGCAGAGCGTTGTTTTCAAGGTAATGGTATCTGATTTTTATAGATATTATTTTATATGCATAGTGGTTTTAAAACGACATCTTTATTGGTAGCTTATGTGTGCTGAGAAAAAAATTAACTAATTCCAAAATTATGTGTCATTAGAATTTATAGTAATGAATCACCATTCAGCCAGGTTTGTTAGGTTTCTGTTACGAAGAATTCAGTTAGATCTATTTCCTCGGGCTTCAGTTCTACGAAACTTATTCCAGGAAATAAATGGGCTATGGATCGAAACAATATGGCAATCTAAAGGCACACCAACAGGGCTAATGCTAATTGTGGCTGCAGATCCATCCCTTCCAATACCAGAACTTTTGCCATGAATTGTAAGTTTATTGTGTCTTGCTGTGTCCTGCTGCATGAAATTTCTAACTAAATAATTAACTCTCCGGCACTATCGAAACTGGAGGTTTATGACCGCGTATAATCCACAGACGAAGTGAATGAAAGCAGTAGGTATTTCATACGTCATGACTGTTTCCTTATTCTTAAGTAGTATGCCATTGAATGGCTTGCAATTCCCCGTGCGCCTCCTTCGTCCCATGCTTTCATTCTCTTCGTCTGTGTAAGGTCTCCATCCTGAGCTAATATTCTTCAATGATTCCTTTCATAACTCACCTCTCTGAAACGCGAGCATGAAATATATATTTCGGTTACTAATGCTCTCAAAATTTCATGAACTACATCTTGTAGTTGAGAATAAAGTTCCGCATTAATTGCACGCCAGTATAAAAAAAAAACTTCCACTGGTCAAATCTACCCAGCATCGTGAGGAATTTGGGTACCTCAATAAGGAGTGGCTCCAGGTTGAGATAATAAGCTATAACGGCTAGGGGACCCGATGTGCTGACAATATGTCCCCCAAACTGGCTGGATGAGCGTCTACCTATGTAATTAACACTTGCGGATGTAAGGCCAGCAGCCGGGTAGTATGCCAAGGGCCTTCTAAGCCTGTCGAGTGATGGAGAATATTTGGTTGTATTAAAAACTGACCGTAGACCTATGCTGACAACTTGCCCAATAATTATCATAAGTAATGCCACGAGTGATTTCCAAATTTATCTAGAGAATTCGGTAGGCTAATCAAGATCGGCACTCGTTAGGACCATTAAACGAATAAAATTATGCTGTTTACTCACAAATCATTATTTAAATATCCATTCATAGTAATTCTGCCCGAGGGCAGGTCTTGAAAGCATTTTCATGCTATGCTTTGCAGCTTTACTAGGGAATTGTAGATGTAGTAGCTTCCCGTTGCTTTCCACACCGGTGACGGTTGATGATCATAATGATAAGGATTAAAATTATGACCGGATGATTTTCGGGGACCGTTGGGCCCTAAGCTTCCTGACATTTGTGTTACAGGTGAGGAAAAACCCCGAAAAAAACCTCACCCAGGAGCCTGTCCCGACCGGGAATCGAACCCGGGCCCGCTGCGTGTCAAGGCAGCACGCTACCTCGAGACAACAGCGGTGAAATTACTTAAATATAGTCATTTTAAAATATTTATATATATTTAATGTAAACGGCGTTGTATGAAAACAAATGAGAAACGTTATGTTTCATTTGTTCATCACTGCAATCAAATCATATTTATTGCCAAATAGAATCGCAATATTGTAAGAAAGCACCCTAGTGGAGAAAAAATGAAACACATCATTACAGGTTATTAATTAATTTCTGATGTCCTGTGATGTAAATATGTCAATTATATTTTTCTGCAACGTTAAATCCTGGGAAATAATAGTTTAAGAAAGTGCAAACAGTGTTTTTTTGTGGTTTAATCAATTGCTAGGAATGTTTTTTCTATTATATCTCGCAAGCATAATCTGGTTACATTCGTGCACTAGTATATATATACAATCTGGGAGCCACTTGATAAAATGAAAGTGATAAAATCGAGGTGAAAAACGACTGTGAATGGTTGTGTGTCAAAATTCACTGAAATGTGAATGGTCATTGACTGCCATTTGGGGCATGAGTTAAATAGTCATAGTATAATGTAAACAGCGTTGGCGAACCAAAGCATTCCAACTCTATGTTAAAAAGCACAAAATTAAAAAAAAAACACATAAGCTACTATTATTTCATTATTTATTATAGAAAAAGTTCATAACATATTTAATCATGTTTCTAGCTCTAATACCAAACTTAGATATCTCTAATTTATAATTGTATATTAACAACAGGCCGCTTACTCATGCTGACAATATACTCAGTAATAGTCATTGTATACTACAAACAGAATTGGCGAAATAAAGAAAACCAATTATATCTTCTTCTTCTTCTTCTTCCTTTCCAGGATTAGGTCAATGCGACCTGTTCCGGTCTCAAGTCCATCGTGCGTAAGTTGTATCCATTGAATCTGTCCGGGTTTCGTATTCGCAATTGAGACTTCTGAGTGATAGTTTTTTTACTTGGGTGGGTTACCAGCCCAACCGCAAAACCCCCAACCTGGAGGACCAGAGTTTAATTTCGGAGTTGCCTTTCTCCTAGACAGACTGCATTACAAGGCTACAGGGCTCTGTCTGCCCCGAGCATCTGGTTTTATGGCGCCAGAAATTCGCCATTCACGATCCATCTTCAGTAAAAACAGTCCCACCACGTGAAGGTCGATGGAAGGGTTTGGTAGAGAGAGGCTATATTTTGCGCTGACTATTTGGAGCCTTTTGTAGAGTCTGAGAGCTCATCCTCAGATCCGTCCCAGTCATATAATTATATGTTTTTAAAACATTCATCACTTATGATGTAATCAATTATTATTTCATCATCATCATCATCTTCCTTCCATGTATTAGGCCGGTGGTCCGTAACGGTCTCTTGCCATCTTTTAAGTAGTCTTCCCAAAGATCTTCTTCCTCGCGAATGATAATTCAATATCTGACGAGGGAAGTGAGATCGATCCATACGCTGAAGGTGCTGTAGCCAATTATTTCTATATGTAGTTATATGGTCCATAACCAAAGTGATTTGAAGTTCTTGAAGGATATCTACTCTTCATTTTGTCTAACTTTGTGTATTTCATTATTTAGAATAGAAAAAGTCCATAATTTGTTAAATATTTTTTTCTATAAGTGCTTTAGTAGGACTCTGATATCAAACTTAGGTACCTCAAATGTATAATTATGATTTAACAATACATTCGAGCAGAGTGAATTTAAGTCTGATTGGTTATTGCGATAGGCTGATATCATCTGACTCTAAACGTAATCACACCGTAGAAGCGTCACTAAATCTCTACTTTACAGAATTCAAAATTGAAGTAGATAAAACAATATCGTATTTGTGGCTGTCGTTATAGTTAAGTCCTGGTAATCAAGTAAGCAAGAATTTGATTCATCCATAATTAATTCTTCGAATGTGTAAAGAGATTAATGAAAAATATAAATGCTCCGTTGGCAGTGAAAACTCTAGACTGGTTCCGTTTCTCATTTACTCCATCTTTAAAAAGAGTTTCAAATGGTGTCGTGTCACGTTTATTTTACAGTTGATTATCATAAGTATAAATAATGCCACAAGTGATTTCCAATTTATCTAGAGGATTTGGAAATCAAGAGTGGCATTTGTTAGGACTATTTAACGAATAAAATTATGCTGTTTATTCACAAAACATTATTTAAATATAGTTATTTTAAAATATGTATATATTTAATGTAAACGGCGATGTTTTAAAAAAAAAAGAAGAGAAATGTTTGGTTATGTTTCATTTGTTCATCTACTGCAACTAGATCATTACTTACTTACTCACTGGCACTATCGAACCCGAATGTACATGGCCGCGCGGACATAAGCTCTCCATACATCCCTATCCTGAGCTAATGCTTTCCAATCATTCCCTGTATAATCTACTTCCCTCAAATCATAGCTAATGTTGTTCTCCCACCTCATTCTTGGCCTACCAACTGGGCGTTTTCCCTCTGGCTTTCCTACAAGAAGCTTCCATGCACGTCTTTCATTCCCCATACGTGCAACATGTCCTGCCCATCGCAGTCTACGAGACTTAACTGTTCTTATTATATCTGGCTTGCAACTAGATCATATTATGTATTATCAAATAGGACCGCCAATTGTAAGAATGCACCCTAGTGGAGAAAAAAAAAAGAAACACATCAAACTGTTCATTATAACCAACATTACAGGTTATTAATATATTTTTTAGGAAACAACTTAGTAAAATCATTATTTAAAAATGCAATTATTGAACACACAATTATCGAATGTGTAGTTCGAAGGAATTTGTTCATTATTTGCTATATTCAACATATTTGTTGGAGAATCAATCACTACAAAATAATGCTCTGACCTGGTCAGGATATTAAAAAAGGAGGAGCTTTCTTTATTTTGATATTCAGAATTCGATAAATATCGAGGTGAAACACGACTGTCATTGGTTGTAAAACAAGATTCATTGAAACGTGATTGATCATTGACTCCTATTTGGGGTATGAGTTAAATAGTTGAGGAAACGTTTTGACTTCTTACAGGCTTGTATAATCATAAGACCCGATGTGGGACTATAAGTTTTTACTTCTAACAGGCCTTGGGAATTTTGAAACCCCAATGTGAGAGACTGTAAGCGTTTTGGCTTCTAATAGAGAATCAGAAAACGTGTTGAGGGACAATTGCAACGTTAGAAATGGATTTATAAGAAGGTCCGTAATAAGCTTGAACATTCGAAATAAAAAACTATTGAAACAATTAAGAATAGAACCTGTCGTTCATTATGCCTGTAGAATTTAACGAGGGAACTAAACTCCAAGGTGCCAGAGACCTAGAAGTCCCTTGGCCTCCAGCCGACTGTTGGCCTCACATCCACGTTTTAATCATAGAGATGGATGGTCATCCAACCAGAATAGGGGTTACATATGGTCAGCATGTCGGGTCTCCCAGCTTTATCGATGGTTTTCTTAACTTGGAATCGCTACTTATTGTAGCTACCCAAACTATTCTTTATGGGTGAAAATTGTTCCATATTGGCCAAAATTCCACGAGAAAAGAATTTCTCCCATGAAGACTCGAACCAGCGCAAGTACCGTAGCTCTGTATCAAGGCATCATACCGGCTATAGCACGGGACTTAATGAGGGAACTCTTTTCTCTTATTCTTATTCATAATTTGTAGGATTTTTCATCCTGTTTATTTCCAAAATCACTCCTCGGAGGAAGACGTATTGGATGCGCATCCACTGTCTATCCATCTCTTGGCTGATCTTCCCCTTGCTCTTCTCCCGTCTATTCGACTATCTTCTTTAGCTCTTTTTGCAAGAACAGAAACTAGGGCTGATACAGCAAAAACTAAACAAATAATAAGGGAACATGTTAAAAAATATATTTTTTATAAGAATTTTTTTTTCATAGGCCTACCTATGATTTGACATTTTGAAATATGTTGCAAAACAAGAACACATTTGGGAAAATCGAAACGGATATTGATGTTGATAACAAGTCTATTATATGAATGAAAATAAAATGTGGATTCACAATAGCACAGTCAGAGCTCAACTTCCATTTAGTAAAATGTAAAGTAGAGGAAACTACAATTGACATTTTATAGTGTTGTGGGTCAAGTAGGGTGACCACATGTCACTTGTGAACTTCTGTAGGGAAATAAGCGCAAGTAAATTAGCTTGGTCTAGAAACCCCTAAAAAAGGAGAAGAAATGGCGTAAAGCCACTAAGTAAGTATTTAAGTACAGTAAGTAAGAAGTTGTACGAGTCCACCGCTGTGGTCTCGAGGTAGCGAGCAGCCTTGTCACGCAGTGGGCCCGGGTTCGATCCCCGGTCGAGTCAAGTTTACTGGATGAGGTTTCTTTCGTTTTTATTCCTCACCTGTAAGATAAATGTCAAGAAACTTTAAGGCCCAGACGGTCCCCGAACATAATCTGGCCTTCATTATCATCAATATAATATTCGCCTAATTAGCTTAAGTTTAGTTTAAGGTCTCTCCTAGCGCTACATTACCATCACCATCAACTCTTATACCATCGGGGCAACGTAACTCGGCTTTCCAGGCGCCCCATGCTCAGAAATGGGTTATAAGTAGGCCATGCTGGAGAGAATACCAGAGATTCGAAATGACAACTGGGACATTTGGGGGAAAAAATACGATTAAAACTTTCCTAATCATATTCAACGGACAAATATAACTCAGTCAAAAATGATGTCTGTGTCTTTGAAAGGAAAATTGTCCATTTTATTCCAATGGCACAGTTTAAACTCTGACCTTGCCACACGCCATTCTGGCTTTACAATGGCATGACCTATGGGAGAGGGATTTTAAACTGTGAATCACACATATATTTTTTTGACCACAGAAGGACATTTGGGGGCTCCCCTAATGAGTGATCACCTTGCGAGATAATACAACATTAAGACAAATCACACCATTTACACACACACACACACACACACACACATTCATGCTAAACATGGCAAGTATGTCAATGAGATGATGATGATCATCATCATCAATGGCTCGACACCCCATGTGGGCCTTGGCCGCCTTCAGGAGCTTATGCCAGACGTCCCCGTTCTGAGCTTCATTCTTGCAGTTTTTTATTTTTAAAATCTTATGTCTTGAATTATACTATCCTCCCATCTTAATTTAGGTCTTCCAACTTTTCTGGCCAATAGAGGTTGCTCATTGTACATTCTTTTTGTAATCCTTTTGTTGTTCATACGAATAATGTGTCCAGCCCATGCCAATCTATTAACTTTAACAAAATTCAGAATATCTGGCTGATTGTACAGTTTTGTACAATTCATTATTGTATCTCTTTCTCCATACATTATTTTCTTTCACGGCACCAAAAATGGATCTCAGTATCCTCCTTTCAAAACACCCTAATAATTCCTCATCATATTTCAATATGGTCCAAGTTCCTGATGCATATGTTAACACTAGTCTAAGGAGAACTTTATACTTGAGTAGGCCAGATGATATTGAGGGACAATTTTGACCCTTAAAGTTTCCTGGCATTTGTCTTACAGGTGAGGAAAATCCCCGGTAAAAACCAACACCCAGAAAACCGTTCCGACTGAGGGTCAAATCGTCCTGTTGTGTATGAGGTAGCGACGTTATTCCGAGACCACAGCAGTGGGCGAAAGGAAAATTGTCACGAGAATATAATAATGACCAAGTGTGTGTGAAGAATACAATCAAATAAGGAAATGATGAAGGAAAGAAATCTATTCTATAGTGTTCTACCCGAGGGCAAGTCCTTCACTGCTATGTTTTGCAGCTTTTCTAGGGAATTATAGGTGTATTCTTGGACCAACGGATCTGGGCCCCGTAAGAAATGCGAACTAAACACCAATTCCGTTTCTGCCTCGGTAAATCATTTCCCTCCCTGCATTCTTGCCTGTCTCTATTTTCTATCTCTCTTTCTCCCCTCCCATTACTCACAGTTTAGAACTTTCTTGCAGGACATTATTTGCACTCACAGTACAGTGTTGTCAACTCAGTATCAGTATGTTATGTTATATAGTATGTAAATTGTAAATTATTATCATTAGCTTAATTCATAAGCATAAATTAGAATTCCTGTATAGTATCAGTATGTTATATAACATGCAAATAAGATCGTAGCATGTAGTAACTTCGCCATAGCCGGTCCCTAGCCCGGATGAGAAAGGAGAATGGTACATGACTCTGTGTTCATACCTAAAATTTTGTAATTTTGTTAGGACTTGAAGATTACGACCCAAATCTAACCAAATAAGACAATGAGGTGAAGGAGAAGTATTTATGACGAAACATTCATCTTTAAAAACAACGTATGTAGATTCCCTTCACGTAATTTCCATTTAACCAACAAATATTCACTATTGTAATTATATCCATTAATCGTAGAAATCAATCAGTGTCATTAGACCTACTTAAATTAAATATGAAGAAGTAATAATTAACCTTACATTATTCAAGGGCCTGACACCGGGGGAAGTTTGGCAACGTCCCTACTCGGTCAGTTACAGCGGCTTCTATTTGACGTAGTGGGAGGGGAGCGGGGTAGAATGGTGTGAGAACTGACGTGTACTTTTTGAAGAACGATGCCAGCGCAACAGGGGCACAGATCCGTTGGTCCGAGTATAGTAGCTTCCCATTGCTTTCCACACCAGTGAATGATGATAGCCGGATGATTTTCGGGGACCGTTGAGAAGGATATTGCAAGTTTGGGATTGAAAATCTGAAAATGAAAGCCGAGGATAGAGAACAATAGAAGGCTGCTCTCAAGGTTCACTTTAAACCTAGTAAAAAGGTGAAGAAAGACTATAGTCATGAATTTATGATAAAAACGGACGTTATCAAGCCCTATATGCAACCTATAAGCTAATATACAATATCTGCGAGTTGAGATATGGAAGTGCACGATTTTTTTGACGCCCAAATGTATTATCGATTTCTTAACGTTAAATATTACATAACATACAAAACTTGATTTTGTTTTATTTAATACATTTGGTCATTACGTTTCATTGTGCTGAACTTGGATATGTTACGAAGTTTTCAGCAAGTATGTTCACAATTTTAACAACAAGCAGATTAGAATCAATGTTCCAGGATTCTATACAACATGCTTCCATGTTTGATGCAACTGTAAATTGTAGCCACAAGGAGAGGATGCACGAGAGAATCTCATAATATATTTATAATAGTTATCTTGGGTAAGGACCAGGAAGATTCTGGGGTAACTAGAGGCAAGGAATATCGTATCAGATGGGGGGATCTTCTCTCTAAGAAAATTCTGTAGCAAATTTTATAGAAGTTAGTAGACCTATGTATAAGTCCTGAATTATTAGCATTAAAACTTTTAATAAAGATACAGTTCTACAAATAAAAGTTACAAACAGGGATTTATTTTATATTTGAAGAGAAAAATTATACGCTCAGACCGGGACTTGAACCCGGGACCCTTGGTTCTCTAGACCAAGTGCTCTACCAACTGAGGTACCTGAGCAAGTACCGATCTAAACGCAAATCTTTCTCTATATACATTGTAATTCCCATCCACCAAATGCTGTGAAGCCATGCTTCTATCTTGCAAATGGCGGCTCCTTTATTTATATGATTTAACCATCAATGAGATGTACGAAATCAACAATAAAAACTTGGAAAAAGCCGTACTGGCAGTAATATATAATTCCCAAATATGTCTTCTTAATAAAGGAGCCGCCATTTGCAAGATAGAAGCATGGCTTCACAGCATTTGGTGGATGGGAATTACAATGTATATAGAGAAAGATTTGCGTTTAGATCGGTACTTGCTCAGGTAGCTCAGTTGGTAGAGCACTTGGTCTAGAGAACCAAGGGTCCCGGGTTCAAGTCCCGGTCTGAGCGTATAATTTTTCTCTTCAAATATGATTTAACCATCAATGAGATGTACGAAATCAATAATAAAAACAGGGATTTATTTATTTTCATCACGTTTTCACGTTTGATTAACTGACTTATAGGATATTTGTTTCCTTTCCCCTAGATGAAAATAGTCCTAGGATCAACCATTTTGAAACAAAATTACTTTAACAGTATTGATTTTTTATTAAATACAACTTACAATTTTAAAGAAATACCTAAATTAGGAATATAGTAGGCCTACCATAAGTAATTTTTTTCAGTTTAGAATTGCCCATGCTCACTTCATCTTGCAGGTGTATCTTCCATTCTAGGGGCCGTAAATTGTATTTCCACTGTTATTAATATAATGGGTAATGACCAAAAAATTACAAAGTAGAATTCGAAGTGTAGAAATGAACTTCCTTAGAAGAACAAAAGGGTGCACAAGAATGGATCGGTTAAAGAATTAAGATATAAGAACAGAGTTAAATATATATCCATTAAATGATAAAATCAAAGGATATAGAGAAAAATGATTTAGACATGTAGAAAGAATGAACGTAACAAGATTACCAAAAGCAGCATTTAACTACAAGCCAAGAGGTTCAAGGAATGTAGGAGGGCCAGTGAAAAGATGGACAGAACAACTATGAGGCGGAACAGGCATTTTGCCTAGCCCGTGAAGTGAAGAAGAAGAAGAAGAATAAGATTAATATAAAGCTTTTTAGTATGAAGCCAGAACGAATTCCACTTTTACGGGTGTATTATTCTATAAATATTTTACCTACATTCGGATTTTCAAAGAAATAAAATACAAGATTTAGTTTTATCGTACCATAAATCAAAGAAGCCCCGCGTCGTAGCCGAGTGGTTAAGGCAAGATGCCTTGGCGCAGAGCTTTGGGACTTGAGTAGGTTTGAGTCTCCAAGGGAAAATAAATTCTCATGGAATTTCAGCCGGTATGGGACCGGTGCTCACTCAGTTTCGTGAGGAATTTGGATAGCTACAATAAACAGCGGCTACAGGTTAAGAAAACCATCTATAACGGCTGGGAGACCCAACATGCTGACCACATGTCACACCTACACTGGCTGAATGATCGTCTACCTCTGTGATTAACACATGTGGATGTGAGACGAGCAGTCGGCTGGTAGGCCAAGAGCACTCTAAGCCTGTCGCGCCGTGGAGTAGTATAAAAAAATAAATGTGAAATATACAGAAAAAGATTAAGATTATAATATTAATTAATTTTTCCGTATCTTAAAATTAACCATACGATACCACTGAGATGCAGAATACAAGTATTTTGAATTTAAGTTAATGGCTGCTGAAATGAAGATGTTGAGAGCAATAGCAGGATACCAAAGGACCGATAAAAAGAAAAACGAAGATATAAGAACATAACTTAATATTAAAATATATATACAGTCAATATGCCCATTTCACCAATTAATGTTTTAAAATGGTCAACAAGTTTCCACAGCCAAGCTGTCATTCTCAAGACCAGATATTGACTGAAGACAAAATTGATAATAAATAAATAATATATAATAATAAAATAAATTGGTTTATTTATTTATTATCAATTTTGTCTTCAGTCAATATCTGGTCTTGAGAATGACAGCTTGGCTGTGGAAATTTGTTGACCATTTTAAAACATTAATTGGTGAAATGGGCATATTGACTGTATATATATTTTAATATTTTATCACCAAGAAGAACACTTGTGTATTAAATAACTTAATATATTTAATCTCTGTGAAAGAATAAAATATTAACATGCTTATCTTCAGCACGTATTACGAATGAATGAACAGCGCATACCAAGAAGAATGTATAATTATAAGCCAAAAGGGAGAAGAATGTTGAGAAGACCATTGAAGAGATGGAAGGACCAATTCGACCTATAATGAGATCGGAACAGGCCATTTGGCTTAATCCTTGTTGTTGACGATGATGATGAGTTAATGGCCAGTGATATTCCTAGTGCACATAACTTATTATCTTAATTCTTTGAAGGCAGTTAAAGTTTTTTTAAAATGGAAATAGCATTATTGGCACGACAGCTGAAGAGTAGAGGTACCTTCTACCAGCACTAAAAATGCATAGATATTAGCGCCCACATCCATCGTGGTCTAATAACGCGTTACCTTTTCCTTCTGTGCACAGAAAATTACAACAACTATTTTAAAGTACCATTTTATGGAAATCACCAGTTGTAATAAAATTACTTAATAGATAATTAAGTAACCTTTAGACTGTATAATTCCCACAGCTAACCTTTATATTTTTCGTGTTGAAGGGGCTTGCATGCTTAAATTACCCTGAGAGCTACTGATGGTAGCATTGCTGACAGAAGGATTACTCATGCCGGACAGGTCAAAGATGATAGAGACATTGGTCGAAAGAATGATGATTTTTCGCTGTAAAAGAAATTCGGACATGCTTTCTACTAAAGGATAGGAATGTATATAGAGCTTATATCTTCGCGGCCTTGAACCTCCGTGTTCGACAGTGCCAGTGAATTAGTTAGTGAAACTTTATATAATTATTCTTTACAATTTATTGAATTTATATCCATAATGATGATGATGATAATAATAATATTAGTTATAATAATAATAATAATAATAATAGTTATAATAATAGGTATAATAGTAATAGTTATAATAATAATAGGTATAATAGTAATAGTTATAATAATAATAATAATAATAATAATAATAATAATAATAATAATAATAATAATAATAATAATCATAATAATAATAATAATAATAATAATAAACTGTCGTACTTTCTCATACTGTACATAATTACGATAGAATGTTACCAGAAAGTAACCAATTATTAACACGCTTTATGTTGTACGAGGAGGCCCACAAACAAGTAACGTCTTATGTTTACAAGCCACTATGATCGTAAAGAGGAAGTTTACAGTCGGCGTCACTCGGAAGGTCGGTTAGTTAGCTCAAGAAGGGGTTTGTGAAATGAAAAAAAGTGCCCCAAAGCTGGTGACAAGGTTTAGCCAGAAGGAGAAGAGGTTATGTATACAGTAGCGAGAGCCACACTTTGAAGTGAGTTCCTTTGGGAGCTAAACCCTATCGGTCAGTAGTGGACACGGTAGGCGGGAGTCCTGTCACCAGAGCGAGAAGGAGACATGTCGCTAAATTGGATTACAACTAAAAATAGCCTGTGGGCTGCCAGCCGAGGGTGTGTGGAATATAGAAGCTTGACTCAGCTAATGGCTGCAAAATCTAATTGAGCAACGGCCGTTTGATGTGGTCCGAGGCTTAACGACTGGAGACAAGGAGTGTGAAGGAACGGGGTGAGTAAAAAACAAGACTACCCCGGGAGGACTGAAGCAGATCCCGTCGTCGTCGGCTTTTGGGTTAAAGAGAAGCTGGACCAAGCCTGCAGCACCTCTAAGTGTTAGATTATCCGCTAGCTATGAGAACTAAGACAAGGCGACAAACATGACGTCGTCTTTGCAGCTCCACTACATGGACACAGGATAGCTCTCTGTTTCACTCAAGACGACAGTTTCTTGCATCTTCATAGATTACAATATCTCGACAGAGATTTCATGTAATATTAGCTAATATATTCTATCTACAACATGTAGCACCACCATTATAACTGTGAAACACACACTGTACTATGCTCACTCATTTCTTCATTAACCCCGAAGTCAAATTCGTCCATTCTACAGTGTAATTGTGGATAATTTAAGATTTCATTTACGTAATAAAACTTCTATCATCTTAATTTCAATATTTAAAAAAAATAATGTACCCTAAGTTACATTGGGGCAAGCTGTAACATAGTTGATCAAGGAAATACGATAAATATCGGAAGGTTGAGTGTTCGAATCCCGGTGGGGTCAAGATTTATAAACTGACTCAAACCCTCTGGTGGCACCATGACCCTGGGGTCGACTCAGCCTCTAACGGGAATTAATATCGGACGCTTGTTCTGGGGTAAAGGCGGCCGTCATAACCCGGGTGACATCAAGTTCCGATTGGTTAGAAAAAGTGTGACCTTAACCTCCTACTAGCCAAAGGGTCTCGTATGGCCTGTAGGGGATCCCTTTTTACTAGTCATATCCTTCATATAATATAAAAATAATAGGCCTAATATAAAATTATAAAATGATATAGGCCTACCTTGTTTTACAGTCTCCTCAACTATCAAAATAATAAACATTGTAGGCCTTTCAGGACCAGTCCCTTCCTCAGCAGAATGTTGTACGCTATTATCCAGCTAATGTGTCGGGATCAGAATCATCCTCAGCAAAACGTTGTTCCGATGGGACATGTTCGAAAGGCCTACAATGATTTAATTATTTTAAAAGTTGAGGCTGCAAAACAAGATACATAATTTAATAATTTCAAATTATAGTTTTTATATTCTAACAAACATCTCAACGGAGTTTTAGCATGAAATTTATTAGTACAGATTCTTGATATAAGTTACCTTCAATATTTTCTTAAATAATTCGAGGATACGCTCACCTATAAATTTACAACTAAAATGTTAGTCCATGAAGAGAGTATATAAAGTATTTCTAATATTTAATAATGAAATCATAAAATATCTTATTTAAAACATGCGTATCACACAAACACACGAGGTAAACTAACAAACAAAGGTAATCCCTGATTTAAATATTAAAAATTCTTCTAGGCTTATTCGATAACAACAGAAACAAAAAATCAGAATGAAGTTCGAAATCGGTAACGAAGGAAATCTCATAGTATTTATGGCTTATTTTAAAATACAATTAAGGATCTATTAAACAGGTCAACAGTGAATTTTGCTTTCGATATAAGATTAATTTCAGATATATTTATGCTCATAATTCATGAAACTATCAATGATTTCTGGTTTTTTTAAATCTTTATTTTCATTTGACATTACAAAAATCGGAAAATATGAAAGAAAAAATAACAGATATATTTATAATGTCAATTTTTTAAAAATTAGTATACACCTAAGTAAACAGAAAAATGTCGAAACCCCATGTTATAGGGGCTTACTTCAGTGAAATGCCTTTAATAAGAATTTCTTCTATAATTTTTAGAGCACATTCAGCACTTTCATGAATATATTCGTAAACTGTGCACTTGAAAACATAGAAATTCGCGGAGATATCCAGGGCAACAATTTTTTTTGTAGAGCTGTGTTATCATAAGTAATGCCACGAGTGATTTCCAAATTATCGATAAATTCACGACTCACGAAGTGAGGAGTGAATTTATCTAGAGAATTTGGAAATCAAGAGTGGCATTTGTTAGGACTATTTAACGAATAAAATTAAGCTGTTTACTCACAAATCATTATTTAACTATAGTTATTTTAAAATATTTATATATTTAATGTAAACGGCGATGTTTGAAAACAAATGAGAAACGATAGGTACGCTTCTACTGCTTCTTTTGTTTATCACTGCAACCAGATCATACTATTTATTGCCAAACGAACGCAATATTGTAAGGAGGAGCTTTCTTTAATATGGTAATTATAACACTGATAAATATTTGGTGAAACACGACTCTGATTGGTTGTAAAACAGAAATCATTGAAACGTGATTGGTCATTGACTCCCATTTGGGGCATGAGTTAAATAGTCATTATAAGGGACTGCATTAAACGTTAATTTACTTTTATTTTGAATTGAAATTGAATCTGCTGAATTTTTGGTTAAAGTAGATACTAAATTTTACTAAGTGCCACGCTAACTTATTAGTGCAAGCGTTTCTAAATCTTACGTAAAAATTACAGTAGAAAAAAACAAAAATAGTTATTTATAAAGTAAGGCCTAACACATTTTTAATTACAGAATGTAATGTCATGCACTAAATAAAGTTAGATTGTAACTTATTAAAAGCGACATCATATTAAAGTGGCATTTTTAGTAGGTCTACATTTGACTTGTATAATAGGTAAAGTGATTCGACTACAGGCCTTAGGAGTTCCCTATGGTAGTAGGACGTTACTCTAACTCCATGGCGCGACAGGCCTAGAAGGCCCTTGGCCTACCAGCATGGATGCCATATTTGTAGAAATTTGGCATGGGAAGTCAGTTCTGCGTGACGGTTGTTTTACTCCCAAAGCAAATATCCATCTATCCATAGTAATTCTGCCCGAGGGCAGGTCTTTCACTGCAATCATAGCATTTTCATCCTATGCTTTGCAGCTTTACTAGGGAATTGTAGGTGTGGTAGCTTCCCGTTGCTTTCCACACCGGTGAAGGATGATGATGATGATGATGGCCATATGATTTCGGGGGCCGTTTGGGCCTTAAAGTTTTCCTGACATTTGTCTTACAGGTGAAGAAAAACCCCGATAAAAACCTCACTCAGAAAAACTGCCCCAACCGGGGATCGAACACGGGCCCACTGCGTGACAAGGCAGCACGCTACCTCGAGACCACAACGGTGGACTAAAGCAAATATATGATACTAATTTCCGTTAAAGGCTGAGTCGATTCCAGATCTAGGGTGACGCCAGAAGGCACCCAGACCTTCCGGCTTGTAGTGTATTGGCATTACCAACTTCGTTATGGCGTGCCTCATTGACCTGTATAGCTCATCAACCTATTAGCGATATCTTAATATATTATTCTTATTTATTCAATTTTTACATGAAAGTCGTAACGCTAAACTTCTAAATGAGCTACTATAAAAGCTCAAAACATACATCGGAACTGAAACTTACTCCCAATAAGGAGTTGCCCTTGCTCAGATGAATATTATCCCATTATTTAATTTAATAATTCCCATTTCAATGCAAGGTCTTTGACTCCATTCAGTATTTTTTTATTTCAAATATTTTTTGTGAATGTGTCACGGATATTTCGAATACCCGTATTTATCGAAATATTAATTAAAGTGTGCAATAAATATATAGCATTCATTTTCAAAAGTAAAATTGAGTTCATAAATGAAAATATATCTCTAACTGTTTGAGCAGTAGACTATCTATTTCTTTAACTATCTCTTTTTTTAAACTTCTTAAACCACATTAAAAGGTGCTTTGAATTAAAATGATACGCATATGATATTTTATAATACAAGCTGACAATAATACTATGGGTTCAATGATACGGTTATTTAAGCAGTTAATAATTTTGAATATATTCTGAATAATTTATAAATAAAAGTTTTATGAATTTTCAGTAATAAAATATATGCAGCGTTTGTTTTTAAATAAAATAACATTGATTTATTTTCTAAATACTCAAACTTTTTTTAGGATTATTGGTAAATTCAATTAGATGTTTCGCCATAAGGTATTTAAGAATCTTCATTGTTGTTTAATGTACTTTCGACGAATCGAATCTCTACTTTGTATAGTTTAAGAAAATAAATATTATTTATTATTATTAAGTCTGTTTATTATTTTGAGTTAAATATCTTGAAAAAACAAACTGTTTTTAAAGTTACATAAATTAGAGTAAAATTCATTCATTATTGAATTTTATAGAAATAATTTTCAGATGTACTCAAAACAGCTACTAGGCCTACTGTATATTTCACACACGTACGGAAATGAATGACTCAGATCCATTACATGGTATACTATGAAAGATTTACAAGATGATAGGCATATTAAAAAATAAATGTTTAAACATACAACTTTTATTCCTTAATCATGAATTGACATTTACATAAATAAAATGCCCAAATTCATCGAATTTTCATATATAAACGAAACTTATATTTCAACAAACTTAAAGACAATTCAAAATAACTTACAATAAGATGCGGTGACATACAGAAGAATGAAAATCTTATCCAAATAACGTTTGACTTACCTGAAAAATAAAACAAAAAGAAACGTATAAATAATAATTGACGTAGAAAAAAGTGACAAAAACACATCTCCAATAATAAGAAATACACTAAAAATAAAATCCATCACACACATAAAATGTGAAGACTCTAGAATTTAACCTAAAACTATGATCTCACTTTATAAAAAAAATATTTAACACAGCAGAGAGGCCAGATCAAAATTGCGAATATATATATATATATATATATATATAAAATGCTGTAATCAACAAATAAAAATGTGAAGACATTAGAGTATAAACAGATAAATACATAGAAAAGTAGACTATAATGAATATCACTATTAGTCAGCATATGGAACCGTAGCCTATTTTGTTAAAAAAACATCAAGATAAGAAGTTGTTTGATGAGGGATGTGGTGACACTGTAAATAAAAGAAAACTGAACATATTAATTAGCTACATGAGCCTGATGAACTGAACTTAGAACATCTGGGAACATCAGATGGAAAACTACAAAGTTTGTAAATAGTAATAAATAATAGTTTAAAAAACTAAAACAACACGCTTTATTAGAAAACCGAACTAAAAAATGAAAAATAATTTTATCACCCACAGTTTTTTTTATTTGAATTTTAATTAATGATTTTAAATAATTATTTTTTTAATAAACGTTTTTGGTCCATTTGTCCATTGTAAAATAAAACGGGGAACACTTTCATCAGGAGATTTCAGCTATGGAAAAGAGATATCAAGGCAAATTGAATCCTAATATGCTGGCCGATTATTGTTGGACCTTCAAGAGGGATGCTCCACAGACGAAATAATTTTAAATGCCTGTCTCTCGGAAACCTTGGGCGATGGAGAAAACCCGATATCATATTTGAATTCAGGAGAAAAAATACTATCAGAATCTCATACTTTTCTTTCTGAGACAAAAAAAAAATTCATTTTTTGTTGCTCAGTGTAATTTATGCCTACAGACATAAAACATCTTAGTGACAAAGCCTAATGCATTAGAAGTTGAAATGGCAATTCAACAATTAATGAAATACCAATAAAACACATGAAATCGGGAGGGGAAAGAAATTGACGAACAAGATAGGCCTATACTGATTGCTTAGAATGATTTGGGAGAAAATAAGTTCTTCCAAATGAATGTAAATAACGAATTGTCGTACCAGTCTACAATGGGAGATTACGAGTAGGTAAACTGAATACAGTAGATATTGCTATAGTAGATACTTCATTACTTTCAACTTCGTACAGCAATATCTGTCATGGCGGCTAGCTACTAACACGCACAAGTTACGCTCCAGGTTTTAAGTTATTTTTCAGCAGGTGCCTTCGTTATTTCATAGCTAAAGTTGTATATTCGTAGTGAGTTTAAGTTTAAATTTATATTAGTTAGTGTCAAAAGTGTGTACATTTAACAACATGGGAAAAAACACACGTAATTCTAACAATGATTCGACAAGTTCTACGGAGGAAGCTGTGAAACGTGTGGTGAAAGAGGCGCTACAGGATCCCGGCACTCTGCAGGTGTTTGTGTCCATGTTGCGGGACCAGGTAGTGGCGGAACTGCAGAAGACCATCCAGGACAACACTAAAGTAATTGAGGATCTGAAAAAGACCCTCGATGAAAAAGACAGAAAGATTGAGGTGTTAGAAAATAAAATAGACGACTTAGAACAATACCAGAGACGTCAATGCCTCAGGATTTTTGGTGTAAAAGAAGAGGCCGGAGAGGACACTGACCAGAAAGCCATCGAGGTGGCCAAAAAAATCGGTGTCGATTTATCAGTGACTGACATTGACAGAAGTCACCGTGTTGGTGTTAGTAATGCTGAAAGACCGCGGGCTATAATAGTGAAATTTGTTAGTTACCGCAAGCGCAGTGAAGTTTTCTAAGCAAGAAAAAGTTGAAAGGAAGTGGGGTCACTGTTCGCGAGGACCTAACGAAGTGTCGCTATCGCCTGCTACAAGAGAGTATACAGAAATACGGTATTCAAAATGTATGGACAATGGACGGTGCCGTCATAGCTAAAGTGAATGGCGAAAAACGCAAAATTAGATCTTCTACGGATATCAACTAGATAGGACCTGAGTGTAAAATATGTTTACTTTGTCTTTTCTTTGCTAACAATTATATTGTTAATTTATTTCTAATTTAGGTAAGTTTTAAGTTTATTATTTTTTATTTAGGACAACTTACTTGTTTTATTTTAATTTAAGTTCTTTGTTTAGCTAAATTATTTTAATTTTATTAGAGTTATTACAGTACATAGTTTATTTTTACTTTCTGCTATTGGCAACATTGAGCTGACAAATGAAGACATGTTTGCAACCTCTGACTCACTCACCTTCTCCAATCACCCTCTTATTGTGCAGACAACTTTTAACGCAGGTAGAACATTCCTCAATCCCAACCATCCCCTCCAACAACAAATACTACTAGTCTACTTAAGAATGCATTTTCTATTGATAAATCATCACTTAAAATCGCTCACGTAAATTCACAAAGCATTCTGTCCCACTTTGATGAGTTTGAAACCATATTTTCATCTCTTGGACTGAGCGCCATTTTAATTTCGGAAACCTGGCTGACCCCTCCATACCTTCGTCCCTTGTTCACCTAGACGGATATACATTGCTCAGAAATGACAGAATAGATAAAAGAGGTGGAGGAGTTTGTGCCTTTATATCAAATGAGCTTAATCCAAGAATTGTCCACAAGTCCCCTTCTGTATATTCCGCTCGCCCCGAGTTCTTATTCGTAGAAATTCAAGCCAGTCTAAAAAAATGTCTCTTATGCATTGTATACAAACCTCCAAAAATAAGGCACCTTTCGGATCTAGAAAACGCTCTGAACGATTCATTACCTCATTATGAACACGTTATTGTCGCAGGCGATTTTAATACAAATCTTCTTCAGACTGACTCACCAGCCATACAACTTAAAAATATGTTCCAAAGCTTAAATATGACAATTGTTCCTTTCTCTGCCACACATCATACTGCTAATACCGACACTCTACTGGACTTAATAGTGACTACACATCCACAGAAAGTACTGTCATATGGACAAATTCCTGCTCCCGGCATATCTGCTCATGACATTGTATTCGTAGAATACTCACTCCAATGTCCTAAAAGACGCTCTAAATTGATTACGTACAGAAATTTACAAAACATAGAGACGATACTAAACTAAAATCAGACGCTTTAGAACTACCTTGGTACACAATATGGAATCTTAGATCAGTTGATGAAAAAGTAGACACATTTAATACACTGATATTACAACTATATGATAGACATGCACCAGTAAAAACCCGACGATTTTCCCGCCCCCCTGCACCCTGGATGAATGACTCAATGCGTGAACTTATGTCAAAACGAGACAAAGCATACCGAACATACAGACGACATAAAAATGACGAGAACTGGCAACTGTACAAACAACTTAGAAACACAACTACACAAACTATACGCAATGCCAAACTACGACACGCCCACAGTATAATCGGACCTGAAATAAGTGCACGGGACACTTGGCGAAATCTCCGTGCAATGGGACTTAGACAGTTGAATCCCTCAACTGACTCTATAGACATTCTGTAGATGACTTAAATGAACATTTTACCTCAATACCCATGACACCTCCAGACAACAAGACTAAAACAGACATTCTTAAAGACTTATCCCCATCCCCCCATATAGGAAGAGATAAATTTCACTTTAACGACATTTCGCCTATAGACGTTAAAAAGCACTCAAGCGGATTAAATCCAATGCACAAGGAACAGATAACATCAGCATTTTAATGCTAAATAAAATCATTGACATTATACTACCCACAGTGACTCATATTTTTAATGCTTCCCCTATAACTTCTATCTTCCCTACTGTATGGAAACAGTCTAGAGTTCGGCCTATACCAAAAATAAGTACACCTGCTAACTGTAATGACTACCGACCGATTAGCATCCTTCCGACATTATCTAAAGCCCTGGAACATATTGTACATAAGCAAATGACTGAATATCTCCAAGAAAAATCACCTCCTTGATCCTTATCAATCCGGCTTTAGATATGGTCATAGCACAACCACAGCTTTGCTAAAAATTACTGAAGATATTCGTGAAGCCGTGGACAGACGTCAATTGACTCCTTTAACCTTACTTGACTTCAGCAAAGCTTTTGACACAGTAGACCACCACTTACTTATGATAAAGCTCAAGCACCTACACTTGTCTGACAGCGCTGTATCCTGGTTCGACTCATACCTGCACGGTCGTCAACAATACGTTTCATTAAACTCTAGATCTTCGTCTTGGCGCAACGTGCCGGCTGGAGTCCCCCAGGGCAGTGTTCTCGGACCTCTTCTTTTCTCAATCTACATAAATGACTTGCCAACTGTACTAAAGCACTGCCGTTATCACCTCTACGCTGATGATCTCCAAATTTACCTACATTCACCTCCTCATTCTCTCTATAACAGCTTGACAAAAATGAATGACGATCTCATATCCATCTTTAACTGGTCTTCAAGTATCGGTCTAAATCTAAATCCTAACAAGTCACAAGTAATTCTAATGGGACAACAAAGACTGCTTACAACCTTTGACATATCTACACTACCAAACATTACTATAAATAATATAATCATCCCTTATTCTTCTTCAGTAATAGATCTTGGACTACATCTAGACGCAAATTTAACCTGGCAAACACAAGTGAAACACATATGTAAAAAGACTTTTCTCCATCTTACATTATCTTAGACGTTTAAAGAATTTTCTCCCAGTTTCGTTAAAACAAATCCTTGTGCAGAATCTTGTGTTACCACACTTCGATTATTGTGACATTATATATAATGATCTAAACTATGACTTGTCGCAGAGACTGCAGCGTGTTCATAATGCTTGCGTTCGATTCATTTTCAATATCCGCCGTTATGACCATATTTCCGAACACTTTAATAACCTCTCTTGGCTCCGTCTTACTGACAGACGTAAATTGCACTCTCTTTCACTACTTTTCAAGCTTCTGAATTCCTACATCCCTACTTACCTGGCGTCTAGATTTGAGAAGTTATCCTCTTACCACAATATTGACACTAGATCACAAGATAGCAGTCTGCTAACAATTCCTCTTCATAGCACTTCCTCCTATTCTACTTCCTTCACAGTAGCCTCTGCCCGCTCCTGGAATCTCCTTCCTCAAGATATCAGGGGTTGCCGCACACTTGGTACCTTTAAGTCACGCTTATACAGTTACCTGTTGTCTAATAATTAATTTTTCTCTATTTATTTAATTTTATACTATGTCATTAATCTTTTCCTGTTTTTTATATATATTGTACATATTATATATTTAATTCGTTAAATTTAGAGTAAATCAAAATACATTATAAATATTAATTGTATTGTATTCATAACTTGTAATCGTTTATATATATATTGTAATTTAGATTTAAGACTATTTTTTGTTTGTATTTTTTTTAAACCTGGTTGAGTGGTAGACAAGGCCTTAAGGCCTTAACTCTGCCAGGTAAAATAAAGCTATTATTATTATTATTATTATTATAACCAATCGGCTATATTGGTATACAGACTTATTCATTACAGCCTATTGGCGACATATTACCTACACCAATTTAGAAGAAATAGGTCTACAATATCAGATTTTAAATGCAATGTACATTCTAGAAAGGGAATGGGGATAGATGACGTTGTACTTCAACTACAACGTATGTTTAGACTCAAAAAACATATTATTAAATTATGGGAGAGAAATTGTGTAGAATCCTGCTAGATTTCGGAATTCCCAAATATTATTAAATAAATTTCACGAGGAGTAGAGTGCAGGAAAGCAAAGAGTTTTAGATATGTTTTAAATTTACAATGGGTCAAAGGAAGGAGATGTATTATTTCCTCTGCCATTTAATTTTCTACAGCTTGCATTCGATTATTTGTAGAAATAAATTACCACTCGATTGACATATTTATGTTGATGACAATGAGGAAATACTAAAGGCCGACACGCCCATTCCAATAAAATGCACTAAGAAACTGAGGCTGGAAGTCAATATCAATAAAAACAAATAATTGGAAATACGTATAAATCTAATACCGTACATAAAAATGTTTGTTTGTTTGTTCGTACTTCATGCGCGGCCATACCGTTTATCCGATTGTGTGTTTTTTTTTTTGCAAAATGTTCAGGAGATTCCCGGGATGTACATAGGCTATAAGACAGTTGAGATACTCAACTCCTTCACCCATAAAAAAAACACCCTTTTTAGTGAAAAACGTCAAAAGTTCCTTTTTTTACCCTTAAATGGCTTACGCTGCCTAAACCATAACAAATACACTAAATTAATATATACCAAAAGAACTCTACAGAAAAGTCCGCGACAGCATATGTTTATCTTTTAAGGATAATCCACAATATCCATTTGTGTCTTTCATTGATGCCAAGAAGATTGGGATAAGTAGATTCCTGGGCAAGCATAGCAGCCCACGGCGGGTATTCTTTTATGGATAACTCAAAATAACGAATTTTGTCTTTCAGCTCATTTATGCCAAGTACATCGGGATGCGTAGATTCCAGGACAATGCCGGGTAATCAGCACGGGGTATCTAAAAATAATAACGATATAAATTTATATTTATTTTTACTTCAACTAAATGCAAAAACACATTATTTATTTAGGTGTAGCAGCGCACATAGGATAATAGCAAGTACATTATAATAATTATTAAACTGAAGTTGACTCAGTTGTGGGAAATTTTGTAGAAGTGGCGGAATTAAAATATATAGGAACGATAATAAGATAATAACAAGCAAGAATGTGACGCAGAAAGAAATTAAATATAGGAAACACGTGTTAATAAGTATAAGAGGGATTGTTCTCTTCAAAATTTCTATAAATTCTTCAACTAAATAAAACGGCATTTTTCCACATAAATTACATAGATGTTAAAGATTTCGACTATTTCAGAATAAAATTATTGGGAATTGTCTTGAATCACAGAGAGACGAACAGAGAGGTGAATGAAAGAAATAACATAAAAGTGAACACCGTGATCTTTATAGGAAACCACATGTAATAACAACAGATAATTATCATAGATTACGATGGGCAATAATTAATGTGGCAAGAATGGGAATGGAGATATACCAGAAAGAAAAGCCCAATGGGTAGAATAATAATAATAAAAATAATAATAATAATAATAATAATAATAATAATAATAATAATAATAATAATAATAGCTTTATTTTGCCTGGCAGAGTTCAGGCCTTAAGGCCTTGTCTGCCACTCAACCAGGTTTTAAAAAAATACAAAAAAGAATAGTCTTACATCTAAATTATAATAAACATAAACGATTACATGTTATAAATACAATTATTATTTATAATTGAGCGTATAATTTTTCTCTTCAAATATGATTTATCCATCATTGAGATGTACGAAATCAATAATAAAAACTTGGAAAAAGCCGTACTGGCTGTAATGTATAATTCCCAAATATGTCTTCTTAATAAAGGAGCCGCCATTTGCAAGATAGAAGCATGGCTTCACAGCATTTGGTGGATGGGAATTACAATGTATATAGAGAAAGATTTGCGTTTAGATCGGTACTTGCTCAGGTAGCTCAGTTGGTAGAGCACTTGGTCTAGAGAACCAAGGGTCCCGGGTTCAAGTCCCGGTCTGAGCGTATAATTTTTCTCTTCAAATATGATTTATCCATCATTGAGATGTACGAAATCAATAATAAAAAATTATTTATAATGTATTTTGATTTACTCTATATTTAACGAATTAAATATATAATATGTACAAGATATATAAAAAAACCAGAAAAAGTTATTAATGACATAGTATACATTTAAATAAATAGAGAAAAAATAATTATTAGACAACAGGTAACTGTATAAGCGTGACTTAAAAGTGTCAAGTGTGGGGCAACCCCTAATATCTTGGGGAAGGAAATTCCAGGAGCGGGTAGAGGCTACTTTAAAGGAAGTAGAATAAGAGGAAGTGCTATGAAGAGGAATTGTTAGCAGACTGTTATCTTGATACCTAGTGTCAATATTGTGGTAAGAGGATAACTTCTCAAATCTGGACGCCAGATAAGTAGGAGTGTAGGAATTCAGAAGCTTGAAAAGTAGTGAAAGAGAGTGCAGTTTACGTCTGTCAGTAAGACGGAGCCAAGAGAGGTTATTGAAGAGTTCGGAAAAATTGTCATAACGGCGGATATTGAAAATGAATCAAACGCAAGTATTATCAACATGTTGCAGTCTCTGCGACAAGTCATAGTTTAGATCATTATATATAATGTCACAATAATCAAAGTGTGGCAACACAAGATTCTGCACAAGGATTCGTTTTAACGAAACTAGGAGAAAATTCTTCAAACGTCTAAGATAATGTAAGATGGAGAAAGTATTTTTACATATGTGTTTCACTTGTGTTTGCCAGGTCAAATTTGCGTCTAGATTAGTCCAAGATATATTGATGGGAGAATAATATTAACCGTGATTTGAGAGAGGTGCAGAAATTCGTTATTTAGAAACCATGCGTATAAAGAAATTTAAAATTCGATAATACTTCACCACGGTTGAATACATCTGTTATTTACATGTCATTTTATTTTCTATTTTGATATCATAATTTGGCAGCAACTTCAGAGGGAGGGAGGGAGGGAAGGAAAAGGGGAGAGAGAGATAGATAGATAGATAGATAGATAGAGAGATAGATAGATAGATAGATAGATAGATAGAGAGAGAGAGAGAGGGGGGGATATAGAAAGAGAGGAAGAAAGAGAGAGAGGGGACAGAGAGAGAGTATTTTTTCTGGTCACGGTAAAAGTCCAAGGACAAATCGCATCTTAATGCTGGATGACTAATTTTGGAATTATACAGAATGTAGACAAATTAATTCAAATAATTTTACTACCTTACTCGAATAGCGTGAGATAGAGAACCAGTGATCAGAATGAAAAAAAAAAAATCTAAAAATCTGGAGTACGATTTCCTTTGGAAGATGTTAAAACCATGATTCGCGAGTCTTAGATTCACGGCACGCATATGAACCTGAAATCCCGCGCCATAGCGAGTGGTTAAGGCAAGATGCCTTGGCGCAAAGCTACGGGACTTGCACTGGTTCGAGTCCACATGGGGAAAGACATTTTCTCACGGAATTTTGGTCAGTATGGAACCGGTGCCCATCCAGCGTCATGAGGAATTTCGGTAGCTTCAATACGTTGCGGCTTCAGGTTGAGAAAACCAGCTACAACGGCTGAGGGATCCGACATGATGACCACATGTCACCTCTAAAGTGGGAGGATGTTCGTCTACCTCTGTGATTAACACATGTAGATGGTAGAACAAGGGCCTTCTAGGTCTATCACGCTATGGAGTACATGAACCTCAAGCTTCAATTAAGGAGCCTCTCAACTAAATTTGTTGACCTTTCAAGACCAGCTTTGAATTATAATACTATTAATCTGGTGTTAAAGAATGTCATTGAATAAAGGGGGGCTAGGATTTATTACTATTTAACTCATGCCCCAATGGGAGTCAATGGCCAATCATATTTCAATTATTTTTTATTTACAACTAATCGTAGCCTTTTTCACATCAATTTTATCAGTTTAATTTTATCACTGTAAAATCAAGCTCCTTCTTTTTAACATTCTGAAAAGTCCATAGCATTATTTTGAATTAACTACATGTGGCTACCAGATTATATATATAGTGCACGAATGTAACCTTATCATGGTTGCGAGCGATAATATAAAAACATTTGTAGCAATTGATTATACCACAAAAAAAAACTACTGTTTGCACTTTCTAAACGTATTTTTTCCCAGGTAATACGTTACAGAAAAATATACTTGACATATTTACATCATAGAACATCTGAAATAATTAATATACAGTTTGATGTGTTTCATTTTTTCTCCACTAGGGTGCATTCTTACAATATTACGATCTTTTATCAATAAATAATATGATCTATATTATTACCTACGAATTTCATATTCATCCTTCATTATTTTAAGAAGAGATTCAAGTTGAGTTTCAACCACAAATAAAAATAAATTAGATTCCATTATTATTTTAGTTTCCGCCTTATCAGTTGCAGTGATAAACAAGTGAAACATAACGTTTCTCATTTGTTTTCAAACATCGTCGTTTACATTAAAAATATAAATATTTTAAAATAACTATATTTAAATAATGATTTGTGAGTAAACAGCTTAATTTTATTCGTTGAATAGTCCTAACAAATGTCATTAGATAATTTGGAAATCACACGTGACATTACTTATGATAAGAAAACTGTCAACCATTGAATGCCGAAACATACCTTGAAATTTCTCCCAGAGAAGTGTAGTAATGTACCAAGGTCGTACAAAAATATCTGCGTTTTTAACTGCAAATCACTAAAATCCAACGCCAAATCTCTCATTTAAACTAAAGGGAAGTAGATAATATAACTCCCCACTGGATGTTTTGGATAACCTTCACTACCTGCTGTCCGCACAGCACCCGCTTTAAGTCATGCAGGGAGTCCATCTGCTATGCACAGCGGGTTCCCATTACTGGATTCTGGCTTCGATTTGTGTATTTTACAGTTAAAAACAGCATTTTTTTAAACACAGCATTGACACATCACAACTCTTCTGTGGGAGAAATTTCAAGGAAGGTTTCGGCATGCAATGTTGACAGTTTCCTTGTAAGAAAGTTTTTTTTTTAAATATCATCTCATTATTTTTCTTTGTTTTTATATACATTAGACAGAGATAATTTAATATGTCTTGCTTGTATACATTTTATTATTATGTTTAGTCTTAATTTTAAGTAACATTAACTGGTTGCATTATAGATCTTAATATAATAGATATTAACTTTTTGATCAAATTTTTATTTAGCATTTAATATTAGAGTTAATTGAGATTGTTATATTCTGATGTAATATCTTTGTCCTGGTGAGTGGAAGAGAAGGTCGCATGGCTTTAACTCCACCAGGCTAAATAAATCTAATCTAATCTAAACTAATTTAATTTAATCTAATCTAAATTTGAATAAATTCCTTCGCGTAACATGGAACGTATTTAAAGTTGATTGTGAAATAATTATCTTCTACAAGATGGCGTGTAAATCTTTCATTTTTTTTATTTGCACGGACAGGTTTTTCTAAACACTTTTTATTCTTTATAGGGTGCAATTGGGAATCCGGAAAGAGTAAAATGGTTGAGGTAGATAGTGCAGCACTAATTTGTCAGGTTGAAATATCAAGAGGAATATATGTTGCGGCGTTACTGCTGTCATGAGAGTGTTGTCAATGAGCTGTTGCTAATACGAAAGTTAAATTTCAGAGCGTGAGACACATGGAAAGTTGGGGAAAATCAATGACGAGATGAGCATGAGGTACGCGTACCATGGGAAATGGGCCGCCACGCAGTAAATAAACTACGTACAATAAATGTCATATACAAATTACTCCTAACCTCAACTCTGTAATAATATGGTACAGTTATTTCTAATTAAATGACTGCAGAACGACTGCTTCTATGATGTAACAGACATCCTATTATTTTCGTTTTCGATTCCTGGCGGTGACAAAAAAATCTATCGTTTTAGAACGAGATTCACTTAGCCTCATCACGACAAATTACGGCTGTGGTCTCGAGGTAGCGTGCTGTCTTGTCACGCCGCGGGCCAGGGTTCGATTCCCGGTTGGAACAGGCTCCTGGGTGAGGTTTTTTCGGGGTCTTCCCTCACCTGAAAGGCAAATGTCAGGAAGCGTAGAGCCCAACGGTCTCCGAAAATCATCTCGGTCATCATCACCCTTATCATCATCATCATCATCAACTCACCAGTGTGGAAAGCAACGGGAAGCTAACACACCTATAGGCCTAATTCTTTAGTAAAGCTACAAAGCATAGCATGAAAATGCTATGATTATAGTGAAAGACCTGCCCTCGGGCTGAATTACTATAGAATAGAATAATCGAGAATAGGTAAATTTCAGTTAAGAAAATGGAAACTAAATTTAAAGAAGTACGTCATTTACTAAGTAATTTCCTGTGCCAACTAATGGCCAGTGCCCAAAAAACTAACCTATTCACTTGACTCTTCAAATCTACATTTACAATGATTTAGTTGTATTTATTAGGCTAACAAATACCTACAGGGTATTAATTAATGTATATAACTTAGGCGTATAAGGTTATAACTAGACTTTGCAATTTTGTCACAAAATTGGATTCTGAATTTGTTGAGAAGTATTGCCTGATTCGGAGGGTGTTCAAATATTTAGCGTTCACTCGTAAGAGGCGATGTAGTAGAGTGAATGTAAATAGTGGAGCATATAATTCATGATTAATAACCACACTGCAAAAAAGTTTTAATATATTTCACACTAAACAACTGCAGTGTAGATATAGCTGGCTGCATTTTACTCCTAGTTTATTATACGACACAGCGGAACGTTTACCTCCATCATAGCAGCATCGTTACTGCGTCGCACTGACGTAGATATTAATGTATAGTCAAACAAATATCAAATGAAACACTTACCCAGCTTACTTAGGGTAATAGCTGCAGTCTTTTCGACGTCACAGAGGGACGTCAAGCGAGTATACGCGGGATGACACAGTAAATCATCCACGAGCGAATCTGGTCAATGTTCCGCTGTGTCGGATAGTACCTTCTCTACGACTGATCTGGCTAAGAAGGAACTCCTCATACAAACACAGCGCCCCTACATAAACAACACAAATGATTCATAAACCACAGTGTTCGTGTTACCTGCTTGTACTTTTGACTGGTGTCATTAATGCACCAGGAGAAAGTACATGATCCAATATAATTCCGGTGATAAAATTCAGTTATAACATGTTATAACTGGACTTATTATTGTGTTCCTTACTTTTTTTAAGGTTACCCACTTAATAAGCCAAGAAAATACATGATGAATGTGGATGAAATAAACCACATGCCCATTAAGATGCAGAGAGAGGAGTCGGCCGAAAGACTCGGTCGAATTAATTTCAGATGATCAGCACTGCCATTAAAAGCTGGGTAGGCCAGCGACGACAAATTTTGCTCAGTTATATCTCATTCTGGAATTGGTTCTTCCATGTGCCTTAAATCTATCAAATGGGACTCTAGCATTACATGCAATTCGAACGAAGCCATAAAATTATGTATGGATTCAAGACGAATATGATCCACGATAGAGTAGAACATAGTAAACAATCGACACTAGGCCAACATATATTCAAGATGCATGTAACAATTAGAAAGGAAATATTTAAATTGTAAATTTAAATAGGCCTATGTTAGGTTAAAGGTATGTTCTAATGTATAATGTTATATAATTACTGAATTAGGTATTAACTATAAGATATAATTACCCAATACAGAATGAATGGATGGGCCACACCAATAGAATTGGATAACAATAGAATTCCGAAACAGATTCTTCATTACAAACCACTAGGACGATGAAATGTAGGAAGACCCAGTAAAATATGGACAGATCAATTCTAGCATGAGATCGGAACATGCCTTTAGGTCTAATCCTTGATGCTGCTGCTGATGATGATGAGGTAGGACTCTCATACGTAAATATAGAGAATAAAGAGCGTATGGTAGGTGCATCATAGTAATGTTAAATTATGTCCCACATTCTCTGAGACCATTTAAGACAACGTAATTAAATGTTTACAGTGTATAGATTCATACTTGTAAATTGACAGGTTTACTTTAATGAATATACTCTCACTCTAGAGTACGATATAGGGCTATATATAGTCCATACATATGTATAGAAGGAACTACTAAATGACAGAACGAATGGAACAACACAGCTAAAAGAAGCACCCGTAAGAAGTTCTTCCCATCTGTTAGAGACAGATTAATACTTAAATGCAACGTAACACCGGAGTTTTCTGAAATGGTAACAGGACATAGCAAAAACATATTATCACATCACCATTGGACAGGAATCTTAAACGACTCAACCTGCACATGTCGGAAAGCAACGCAGAACGTGGAGCATCTCCTTTACGACTGTGAAATACAGCAACACGCTATAAACATGATGAAGAAGAAATATACAAAAAGAGAGGAACACGCCCAGTGATACAGAAATACCTTATACAGAAACATTTAAGACATTTTAAGAAATACGTAAAGACAACAGTATATAATAAAGTATGAAGGACAAGTAAATAAGAACAAAATCATGGAAAAATACAAATTATTTAATACTATGTACCCACTACGTAAATAGGTTATGTGATGCATGCAATATTATCAATGTAATGAGGCATGCTCAAAAATAAATGAATAAAACATTTTTTGAGGAAGCGGCTGAATTCAAATACCTAGGAACAATAATCACAAATACGAATGAGATACACAAAGAAATTAAATATAGGCTCAATTCTGAAAATGCGTGCTATTATGCATTGCAGAGACACTTGATGTCCTAACCCTTTAAAAAACGTTAAACTGAAAATGTATTAACTATTATTGTGCCAGTTATATTATATGGATGTGAAACATGGACACTTACTTTAAGGGAGGAAAGGAGATTTGAGAATAAAGTTCTTAGGAACATTTTTGGACAAAGAGAGATGAACAAACAGGTGAATGGAGAAGACTGCATAACAGTGAACTACATGGTCTTTATAGGAAGTCAGATATAATAAGAACAGTTAAGTCTCGTAGACTGCGATGGGCAGGACATGTAGCACGAATGGGGAATGAAAGACGTGCATGAAAGCTTCTTGTAGGAAAACCAGACGGAAAATGCTCAGTTGGTAGACCAAGAATGAGGTGGGAGAATAACATTAACTATGATTTGAAAGAAGTAGATTATACAGGGAATGATTGGAACACATTAGCTCAGGATAGGGATGTATGGAGGGAGAGCTTATGTCCGCGCGGCCATGAACCTACGGGTTCGATAGTGACAGTGAGTTAGTTAGTTAATATGTGGTCTAAGAGTTATGTTCCTTACCTCTTGTCCCGAAAGTAGCGGCCGATGTCGATGGACTTTCTAGGATGCAAAAATACAAGGTACACATCCTCCAGGAGGTACTTTAAGCCATGGATCATGAGAATTAAGATTTTCGGGCTCATAAAATAATCTCAAGCCTAAATTAGGGCATCTGGTCAAAATTTAATTGGTCTACCCTAATCAAGTAATACCTAAGTTTTCTACATGATGTTTCTTTGAGGCGATGAGCTAACCACTTGCCACTCGCTGATATCCATAGGTAATAAGTGTAAATAAATTAGCTTAGTTAAAATAACTCTCGCAAAGGAGCAACCTTGCTCCATGTGGAGATGTTCGGGTGTATATATAGCCTATATCGCTTAAAATTCAAGAAAATAACATTTAAAGTTATACGCTATCTTGTCCTAAAAACAGATCAGTGAATTTACAAAGTACGAATCTAAAGATTTCTGTAAGGAAAACGAAGACCATGGCTTTTAGAGGAAGAGATCCAGTGAGATCCAAAATTATTTTAGAAAATCAAAGTATAGAACAGTGTCTAGTTTCAAATATTTGGGCTGTGAGGTTGGCTACAATGTGGAAAGAGATATTGACTCCAAAATAAATAAATTTCAAAAACAGAAGGATAGAATACAGAAGGCGGAGATGAGGTTCCTAAGACAAGTTAAAGGATATACAAGACTTGATAGAATAAAAAATGAGAATATAAGAGAAGAATTGAAAGTACAGCCTTTATTGGATAAGGTCACGAATTACAGACAGAAATGGATTGATCATATGGACGGAGTGAGTAAGGAGAGATATCCATTGTTAGCAAGAAATTATCAAGCAAGAGGAAGACGTGATGTTGGAAGACCTAGAAGACGTTGGGCTAATGCATTATGAAGTCGGAACGGGCAATTGCCTAATCCCTGGAGTGATGATGATGATGAATCTACCATATTGTAAATATTTATTTACTTTATATTAATGGTATAGGAGATAATTTTGTTAAATGCAACATTACCAGAATATACAGTTCTTACGTTCCTTAAAGTATAATTTGGTATGTTTCAGGCCAGTTTCTAAAATATCCATTAATTTCTTTGTGCCTGTTTGTAAAAAGCACGAGCCATTTTTTCGATTGTGGAAATGGCTTATTTTCTTATTCAATGGCTTTGTTGACGAATGAAGACCCAGTGTCAACAGCGGAAAAGGCAGTTGAATCTGTTTTCTTCCTGAGAGTGGAAGCAATGCTTATCAGTAACATTACTCAACAGATGATACATGTTTCAATCTGGATTATGACTGAATCTTTACTTGTATGGTAATAATGAATTTAACGTCAGTAAATTGTGACGAGGAAAGTAACGGGATACCATCACATGTAGGAAACAATTGATAGTCAATTGATAAATTATAGAATGCCACAACTACCAATATATAAAGCATGGTTGAGAGAAGAGCTTCACTTAGAAGATGATTCCTATTTATAAGAATTTAAACACCTTATATTTAATCTAGTCCACCGCTGTGGTCTCGAGGTAGCGTGCTGCCTTGTCACGCAACGGGCCTGGGTTCGATTCCCAGTCGGGACAGGCTCCTGGGTAAGTTTTTTTTCGAAGTTTTTTCTCACTTGTAAGACGAATGTTAGGAAGCTTAGGGCCCAACGGTCCGCGAAAATCATCCGGCCATCATCATCATTATCCATTTCATTATCATCGTCATCCGTCACCGGTATGGAAAGCAACTGGAAGCTACCACACCTATAATTTCCTATCAAAGCTGTAAAGCATAGCATGAAAATGCTATGATTGCAGCAAAATATCTTCCCTCGGGCAGAATTACTATGGATGGATGGATATTTAAGCTTTAATTAATATAAGATAGTATTATACAATGAATTAGATTATTGTACGTACTGAAAATTCCATCTAGTATTTATTTATAACTGAGGAAAATCATGATAAAGCGTAAGTCGGATTAGATGCTCCGGAACTTGAACTAGAACTACACAACTCTTGCCCATATCGCACAAAAGTTCATTCTATGGAATTGACATAACAAATAGTCCAATAATTATGACATAATATATAAATACGCACTTATTGTTGGCTCAGGTTAGGTCTCGTAGATTGCGATGAGCAGGACATATGGCATGAATCAATTATGAAAGAGGGACATGAAAACTTCTTGTAGGAAAACAAGAGGGAAAACGCTTAGTAGATAGCAAGTCGTAGATTGCGCTGACCAGGGCATATGGCACGAATGGAATATGAAAGGGGGACATTGAAACTTTTTGTAGGAAAATCAGTAGGAAAGCTCCTAGTAGATAGCCCAAGAATAGATGGGAGAATAACTCTGAACGTAATATGTGAGAGATGAATGATACATACGTAGGTATCAGAGAATGATTGGAAAATGTCCACTCAGGATAGGGATGTAAACAGATCTTATATCCACGCGGCCAGGAATCTGGGGAATCGAGAGTGACTGTGAACTAATTGGTTAATATTGATTCAGGTTTGGAACGATTTAAATTAGGTGCAGATACCTGTAATTGTAAGAATTCCAGCCAGACTATCTCGCATCTGTTATTTGAGTGTCCCGCATTTGATTCCAAAAGACATGAATTTATTAAAAATTAGGTTATTGCCAAAATAGATTTCAACTGCCTTTGTCAAACATTTTATGTAAGAAGTGCTGCTATAGGAAGCTGTGTGACTTTATCTATCATATTTTTAAGATACTTTGAGTTAGTTTAGGTTTGTTAATTAATTAATTAATTTGCTCATATTACATTATATTATTATTTATATGTAACGCTAGGCATTAAGCATAATCTAAATTAATGTAAATAATTAATTGAATTGTAACTAAAACCCTAACATATCGGGTGGTGAAATAGGGATCACATTATTGGAGATTCAGTAAAAAGAATAGTAAGTATTGGTTCAGGAGGTTGTTGTTTAAGGCTCATTTACGGGAGTCACGTACCAAATTCATTGTTAGTATCTCTTTTATCATAATAGTATTAAATTATAAACTAAATCAGAGATAAAATAAAAAATAACCGAACACCGACCAACACTGGATGCAACCAAAGATTCTAGAAGCGATATGACATTGAATGTCAACGCATCTATAAATACAAATTATACGATTTAAATAAAAAAATAATTAGACGTTTGTTAAATGTTATTTGAAACCACTATTTGTAATGAAATAAATATTTTATAATATTTTTGACCACTGCTGTGGTCTCGAGGTAGCGTGCTGCCTTGTCACGCAGCAGGCCCGGGTTCGTACCCGGTCGGGACAGTTTTTCTGGGTGAGGTGTTTATCGGGGTGTTTCCTCACCTGTAAGACAAATGTCAGGAAAACTTTAAGGCCCAAACGGTCCCCGAATCATATGGCCATCATCATCATCCTTATCATTATCATCATTATCCTTCACCGGTGTGGAAAGCAACGGGAAGCTACCACACCTATAATTCCCTAGTAAAGCAGCAAGCATAGCATGAAAATGCTATGATTGCAGTGAAGGACCTGCCTTCGGGCAGAATTACTACGGATGGATGGATAATAGAGTCTCTATGATTTACGTTTGTCGTTATTGATTTAGGTACGTACGAGATTATGTTAATTAATTTGAAGCGTCATTGATTAAACATATGCAACTGGATTAACTAATTTAAATATAAAAATTAATCTATAATTTAAAGAAAATAATTTAGGTGTAATAAAGTACCGGTAGTGCCTGCTTTAAGTACACATTCATAACACACTTCACTTAATTAACTTATTTCCAGACAGTAATTATGAGGCACCTAGTATCAAAAAACAAGTCTTTACCGCTTCATTTCTCTTTGAAACTGTTTGTACCCATTTTCCCCTGTGATTTAGGCTACCCGTCCGCCATCTTTTATAATTTGTTTGATCACCGCGTTTCTACTAGAGTGAAGGAGGGCATACAACCAAGAGAGAGGGAAGAAAGGTGGGAGGAGGAGGTTTAAGAAGAGAGAGAGTGCGATATATCCCCTAGGGGAATCCCCAAGCAATCTCGGCCGCTTCCTCCCCGAGCGCCAAGACTCAATTAAACTTTAAGATGATATGCATGGGGCTAGGCGGGGAAGTACCGGGCCAAGCAAGCGAGCTATATCTCAAGGGTTACGCTAGCTCAAGAAATTTGCATGCTGCATTATTATATAGAAGAGGAGAAGTACCACCAGGCGGAGGGTAAGGAGGAGGACCTAGGCAAGGTAATGAAGGAAATGTTTCAGTCGGAGTCTCAAGGGAATCTCGCAGTAGACGAGATCCTAGCTGCTATATATATAAAACGCTCCTTGTGTGTGTATGTTCTTATATATAGGTATACATGCCGCAGAAACATCCGCAAGGAGACCAGCTCAACAACTATTCCGATAAACTAATGACAATTTAATTAATACATTACATATTCATTTTTTATAATTATACAAAATGTTATTTTTTTTATCCAGTATATTTCTTTACAGCATATCTCTTTAAAGAAGAAGATAACTTAAAATTTTCATTTGAAAGAAAATCGACTTAAGCCATTAATAGCAAAATCAATAGTACATTTTCTTTATTTATACTTTTAATCTTCATTTACGATCTACATTCTATGGAACTACATTTCTTTCGGTGGTAAAAATTTTCCGATTCGATGGGTTAGATGTTCGAATTTTTCACGCCCATTTCTACTTTTTTCTATATTAAACTATTTATAAGCTCCCATAATTGAATATTCAAATTATAAGGGAGCTAATGAGGCCATTTCAAATACACATTTCATTTTATTCGTTTTGAATTTGTACTTAACATCAAATGGGATATTAATTTCAAACAGTTTACTTTTTTTGGGTGAAATATTGACTTTTTTTTACCAAAATGAAACTACTCTGATATAGGCTACATATGCATATTGTTCGAAGATTCCCTATACAAACTTCTAGGGCTTGTTCGTGGGAAATGATTAGAAAACGTTTTAAATAGGAACCTTTTTCGGAAACGTATCATTTTCGTGCTGTATACAAGCCTACAACATGTTCGTATTAAGTCTTTAATTCTCCCGCGTTTGCCAGCGATAAATCGATAGCAATTTAATGATTTATGACTCAATTAATTACATTTACACAACCAAATATCCACTAATTTCATGACAATATCCAATATCTAGAGAAAAATAAAGTAACTTCACGTTCCCACTAAATAAATAAGATGGAGCAAGCGTACCAGAACATGATTCGTCGGTGCAATGTGTTCAACGAGCCTGATGGTCGCCATATCAAACCAATGTTTTAATGGATAAGCACTAACCACAATATTAAGTACAGTAGAGAAGTTTGGTTAGTGTGCATGTAAACAATTATTCTCATTGGCCTATTTGCTCACCTAGAAGATCCTAAGATGCGACATAACATTGATGTTTAAAGTGTCTATAATAGAAATAGAATTAAATGTATATAGTAATTATTGTTCACTTTTGAATATTTCGAGAATCAATGAATTTTTGTCTAATTAAAATAACTACTATAAGAAACATTCCATGCAATTACGTGTATTTTGTATATAGGAATGCATCACACTTCAATTACGTAAAAAACCAAACTGAAGAATTATTTAATAACAAACTTAACTTAGGTCCTATACACCTCACTGATAGCATTCTTTTAACAATTAATAATAATTTAATTTATGTTATGAAAAAAGCATTAAGATCAACAATATTGTCAGTTATTTGTTTTAAATATTGTAGAACTATAACCGACAAATTAGTTCATTACATCTCATTATTTTTCTTTGTTTTTTATGTATGCTAGATAGGGACAGCTACCAAACAATTTATTTTATCTTGCTTGCATACATTTTATTATTAGTTTTATTCTTAATTTTAATTATCATTAACACTAATAAGTTATCGATCTTAATCTAACAGACTAGATATTATCTTATTAATCAAATTTTCATTTAGCATTTAATATTAGAGTTAATTGTGATTGCTATATTCTAATATGTCCACCGCTGTGGTCTAGAGGTAGCGTGCTGCCTTGTCACGCAGCGGGCCCGGGTTCGATCCCTGGTCGGGGCAGTTTTTGTGGGCGAGGTTTTTATCGGGGTTTTTCCTCACCTGTAGGGCAAATGCCAGGAAAACTTTAAGGCCCAAACGGTCCCCGAAATCATATGGCCTTCATCATCATCATCATCCTCATCACCATCCTTCATCGGTGTGGAAAGCAACGGGAAGCTACCACACATACAATTCCCTAGTAAAGTTGACAAGCATAGCATGAAAATGCTATGATTGCAGTGAAGGACCTGCCTTCGGGCAGAATTACTATGTATGGATATTCTAATATAACATGTTTATCCTGGTGAGTGGAAGAGACGACCACATGGCAATAATTCCACTAGACTAAACAAATAAATGCACGGAAAGCTACCACTATCCTACTAGGAGAAAATAAAAGCTGTTTCGTTTCACCCGGCGAAATATTTTGTCTAATTTCATCGCAAATGTTTGATTACTCAAATCACATGGAAATAAGTTTGCAAGTTCTGTGTACACTAGGGTTATAACTTTTTGGACTTTTGTGAAATAAAATATTTTCTGTGCAATGGATGGATGAACTTTTACTTAAAACCATTGTAAAAGGCCTTCATTTCACCGAGCTTCAAGAAAAGGTCACCCCCAAATATATTTATATATCAATATTTAATATTGATTTGGGGGTGACCCTTTCTTGAAGCTCAGTGGAATGAAGGCTTTTTTCAATGGTTTTAAGTAAATGTTCATCCATTCATTGCACAGGAAATATTTTACACCCATCATTGCATAGGAAATATCTTATTTCACAAAAGTCCAAAAAGTTAGCCTATAAACCTAGAGGTTTAGGTTATAACTTTTTGGACTGTTTGTCCGATCCGATTGAGGGTCTTTCCACTTTTCAGCGGTTGCCCTTTTACCAGCGGGCTGCTGCCCTTCACATCCACATGTGTCAATCACAGAGGTAGATGATCAACAGCCAGTGTAGGGGTGACATGTGGTTAGCATGTCGAGTCCCCCAGCCGTTATAGCTGGTTCCTCAACCTGGAGCCGCTACTTATTGTAGCTACCCAATTGCCTCACGATGCTGGGTGGGCACCGGTCCCATACTGGCCGAAATACCATGAGAAAATTTCTTCCCCCATGGAGACTCGAATCAGCGCAAGACCCGTAGCTCTGCGCCAAGGCTTCCTGCCTTAACCGCTCGGCTACGGCGCGGGACTGGACTGTTTGTTGAAATAAAATATTTCCTGTGCAACGAATGGGTGAACGTTTACTTAAACCCATTGAAAAAGACCTTTATTTCACTGAGCTTTAAGAAAAGGTCACCCCAAATCAATATTAAATTTTGATATATAAATATATTTCTGGGTGACTTTTTCTTGAAGCTCAGTGAAATGAAGACCCTTTTCAATGGTTTTAAGTAAAATTTC
This sequence comes from Diploptera punctata, assembly GCA_030220185.1. NCBI lineage: Eukaryota > Metazoa > Arthropoda > Insecta > Blattodea > Blaberidae > Diploptera > Diploptera punctata. Next base: position 1,429,635 of record JASPKZ010004220.1, on the reverse strand, counting down.
ATCCATCCATTGCACAGGAAATACTTTATTTTACAAAAGTCCCAAAAGTTAAAACCCTAGTGTACAGATTCAAATTCATATTGATTTCGTCCTGTTCCACGTCTTTCGTTCCAAGCTTTCTGTAACTTGGTTAAACATTAAGACATAGAATGATAATATTGAATGTTTTTGCTATCTAATGGACAATCTGAGGAAAGGCGATATTTTCTTGAGCGTGGGAGTACTTGCCATTGTGTTGTTTAAGTATTCAAGGCTCTTGAGAAGTTGGACAGTTGGTAAGTCAAGATCCTGAATGGAAATCACTTGTCAGGGGAACGACTTGAGCCCACACAATAAAGTCCATTTCCATTTCTCTTAGAAATAAGTATAAATAATGTATGGTGAAGGGGATATCACTGTTGCAGAGGTACAGCACTGCATATTCTCACCCCGAGCTGGACTCGCACCTTGATATTAAATAATCATATGCTAAAAGCAAAATCCAACATAAAAAATGCCGATATGTCACCTTTCCAAAAAAAAAAAAGCTTACTGGTTGTGGTCATATCGATATATTCTACATGCTTATCAAAGGCTCATACAAAAGGGAGGGTCAAATGAAGTATTAGACTAGAATTAGAAAGTCAAAAGCTTTATATTCACAGTTGTAATCTATATAAAGATCTAAACAAATCTCAATTAGAGCTAAATTAACACTGTCTAATAGCAATGTGTCCACCGCTGTGGTCTCGAGGTAGCGTGTTGCCTTGTCATGCAGCGGGCCCGGGTTCGATTCCCGGTCGGAACAGGTTCCTGGGTGAGGTTTTTTCGGGGTTTTTCCTCACCTGTAAGACAAGTGTCAGTAAGCTTAGGGTCCAATGGTCTCCGAAAATCATCCGGCCATCATTATCATCATCCTTATCACTATCATCATCATCCTTCACCGGTGTGGAAAGCAACTGGAAGCTACCACACCTACTAAAGCTGCAAAGCATAGCATGAAAATGCCATGATTTCAGTGAAAGACCTGCCCTCGGGCAGAATTACTATGGATGGATGGAATAGCAATGTGAAAAGTATAGCCAATAGCTATATGTGGGACAGAAAATAACTACACACTTTTTTAATGTCTTTATAAATAAGGTTAATAAAAAATTAGTTTTAGTTAAAATTATATAATGTATCACAACTTTGACACAAACTATAACCCAAATATACTTTAGGTGAAATAGGATTAATAAATTTGGAATAATAAATAATAATAAAGAAATGTATAGGAATGTAACTAGAGGTTTAAAAATCAGATATTTGTTAGTTTATATGCTAAAAACAATTCTTAACTTTTATAAAACAAAATAAAATAAAATTCAGATTGAAATAAGAATTATGACATAAAAACAACTTCCTATAAAGATGTATTCCTAAAATTGTGTAAGTTAAATTTTTTTATTTACCCTGGAATTGTGAAAAATGACGAATCTCAGAAAATAAAACAGCAAATTATAGGAATGTCAAGACGTTTAAATTTTATACCAAACAATAATATGCATTGAGATTTTCACAAATTACTTTCACTTAATCTATCTGACCTGAAATTATAGACAATGACCACAATCACATCTAGAATGTTAACGTCGTGTAATAGGCTTAATATGACGAGTAGATCTGACAGGATAAAATGTAAAATGTAAAGTGCAAGTAAGATGAAGATGAAATAACTTCAGATTTGAATTCTCATATATTCCAATTCTAATTCTAACTCCCTAAAATGAAACTTAGCTAATGAGTTTATTGCATTACATGTCAGGAAATAAGATGAAGAAACCAATATTCGAACAAACTGAACAAAGATCATTAAGATGATTGGGACATTTGATGATAGGTAGCCGAATATGATCTTCAATTGGCAACATCCTTGTAAAGCAAACAGAGAAAGACCAAGATCTAAGTGAAAGGAAAAATATGCAGAGAGATATGAGAACCAGAAGACTGAAGTTGGAAGATGGTCTGAATATAAATACGTGAAGACTAGGAGCGGGAAGACGGTCACAGCCACAAATCTCCATCTAAGAGTATCTATCTACGGATTATAGGCCTATAAAACATTACAATCTTACCATGAATAATATGGAAATAGGACTACGTACACCCTTTCTTAGGACGGTCCATGGGACAAGCGATTAGACGCTAGCCTCTCACTGTTGGGGTCCCGAAATCGAGACTCTGCCACTCCATGATTTCGTGGTGGACGAAATGGAGTTTGGGCAGTTTTTTCTAGGGGTTCTCCTGTTTTCCGCTGCCACAATTTCATTCCACCATTTCTCCATAGTCCACCGCTGTGGTCTCGAGGTAGCGTGCTGCCTTGTCACGCAGAGGGCCCGGGTTCGATCCCCGGTTGGGACAGTTTTTCTGGGTGAGGTTTTTATCGGGTTTTTTTCCTCACCTGTAAGACAAATACCATGAAAACTTTAAGGCCCAAATAGTCCCCGAAATCATATGGCCATCATCTCATCATCATCCTTATTATCATTATCATCGTCACTATCCTTCACCGGTGTGGAAAGCAACGGGAAGCTATCACACCTACAATTCCCTAGTAAAGCTGCAAGAATAGCATGAAAATGCTATGATTGCAGTGAAGGACCTGCCTTCGGGCAGAATTACTATGGATGGATTTCTCCATACACATCTCATCCATTTCGTTAGTCTTCCCCTGCGATGCTGCGTCAGGCGTGGTCGGCCGGCACACTTGTCATTCACAGATATCTATAAATATAGGGAATCAATCTCATCTCATCCCTCGACCCGACCCTGAGTTGGACACAAGTTGAGGATATTTACACTTTTTCTTTCTTAACTTTCAATCCTCTATAGTTCATGTTATTTTACACACTCATATATTTGTATAAGTCCACCGCTGTGGTGTCGAGGTAGCGCGCTGCCTTGTCACGCAGCGGGCCCGGGTTTGATTCCCGGTCGGGACGGGCTTCCTGGGTGAAGTATATTTTTCCGGGGTCTTTCCTCACGTGTAAGACAAATGTCAGATAGCTCTGAGGCCCAAAATGTTCCCAAACTTCATCTGGCCATCATCATCATCCTTATCATCACATATTATCATCCCCGGTATGGAAATCAACAGGAAGCTACCACACCTACAATTCTCTAGTAAAGCTGCAAAGCATGGCCTGAAAATGCTATGACTACAGTGAAGGAACTGCCCTAGGGCATGACACTATGGGATGGAATATATGCATATTTGTATCTTGTCACCCCATCGGAGGGAAAACATTTTCTCATGGAATTTCGGTCAACATGGGACAGGTACTTATCTAACACTTGGTACCTATAATAAGTACGTAGTTACTCCAAGTTGATGGAACCTGCTATAACGGTCGACATGCTGGACCACATGCCATTCCTACATTGGCTGAACCAATGTCCACATATGGATGTGAGGTTAGCAGCCGGCTGATAGATCAAGGGCTATCTATGACCTTAAATTATTGAAATGATACGTACAATCAAAATGATACTATTTAACTTAGTTAATTGCTATTTAGATCCCTTTTAAGTGGAATTTAGACATTAAAGGGACTGTTTGAAGTTATTTTTATACTCTGCTTTACTGCACCCAGAACATGTTTGCAATTTACATATTACTCTGTAAGTACAGTAACCGATAGCGTAAAAGATGGATGTTGCAGGCAATTTTAACATTACATTTCACGGCTCTAGATTCCCGTTTCCTCTTCCTTTTTTCAGCATCACGCACAATTCAAAAGATAAACGTATCGAATTTGAACGTGGCGATAGCACAGGACGTGCAACAGGTAGATTCTTCAATACAGATTCCAGGTGTTCTCTCGATAACTTTCAATTCAGTACAAAGAACACAGATTTTTTTTACAACGTAAGTCAGCGGTTCCCATATTGTACCTAGAATATGTACGTAACGATTAGAGGATAAAGGAGTAGTTTGCAAAAATATATTGTAATGAGATAAAATTAATAATGAATTAACAAGTAAAAAAGTACAAACACTACAAACGAACTAGCTGATTAATAACTTCACTTGAAGGAAGTGGGATTAAGTTTGACACAGGTAAATTTATATTTAGTTTACGTACTAGATTACTGAAATTAAATAATATTATTTACACATTACCAGGGCTATATAATGATATGTACATAATAAAATCCAGAAAATATTCCCTATATAAAGTCACTCAATTTATAATACAGCTATATTTCACTATAGTTTAATGAGGATTAAGTGCCAGTAACGTAAATCTGGGTTTCCACATTAAATATATTTGTTTAAATTATTTATATAGGCTACAGATTTTCAATATTGACACACATTTCTGTGCCTAAAATTTCATTTTTACCTCCATTCTTTATAATATATCCGTTCCACATATTTTAGTCCTCTTCAAATATTCATATTATTATCTCTTGAATCCATGGCTTGCAAGTTATTTCTTCCTTTCTTCTCTCAGGTATTTAAAGTATTCAATAAGTAAATAAATAAGTAAATAAATAATTAAATAAATAAATAAATAAATAAACAAATAAACAAATAAACAAATAAATAAATAAATAAGAATAAATCTTCTGGCGGCACTATGGCCCTGGGGTCGACTCAGCCTCTAACGGAAATGAGTACCAGACGCTTGTTCTGGGGGTAAAGGCGGCCGTCACGCAGGGCTGACAACCCGGCTGACATAAAGTGCCGATTGTCCAGAAATAGTGGGAGCCTTAACCTCCTACTGTAGTGGGATTACTTTACTTTGGGGCACGCCGTAGCGTAGTGGTTAAGGCACTGAACTACAAGCCGGAGGGTCGAGGGTTCAAGTCCCGTTGGGGTCAGGATTTTTAAACTGACCCAAACCCTCTGGCGGCACTACGGCCCTTGGGTCGACTCAGCCTCTAACGGAAATGAGTACCAGACGCTTGTTCTGGGGGTAAAGGCGGCCGTCACGCAGGGCTGACAACCCGGCTGACATAAAGTGCCGATTGTCTAGAAAAAGTGGGAGCCTTAACCTCCTACTACCCCAAGGGCCTCCGGGCCTGTTGTGGGATCACTTTACTTTATAAGAATAAATAAAATTTAGTTAATTTTCTATTGAATTACAAAATACTTTTATTGATATCCATATTGATGGAAAACAGTTACATTTCTTGAAATTAACTATACAAAATTTACAAATTCACTTCATTGCTTTCTCATTATTTAACTTTATACTCGTAAATATAATGCAGTTATTCACGTTAACTTACGGCTATATTTAACACAACTTCTTGTCTTCACGCTTAGATCGTCCACACTTTGAACACGACTAAATTGGCTGGTCCGACTCTCGTACCTCCTTATATTTATTCGGAGGTAGGAATAATATGAAACCCCAGTCGAGACACTTCTCGAGTAGAAGACTCGAAAACCTATTTATCCAGAATGAACATATAAGCGCACGTGGAATTTTCTCCGCAAGCTTTCCGATTCGTGAATGGTCAGCTCACGACTCTCTCTAACATACAAGGCAAAACTCGACTCTCGCCGTCGTCCGCGATTCTCAAAGGCCACCCTAACAATGTCTCATAACATATATTAGTAACTTACAGTTACACATGAGTTTGTGTTCACTGTGGTTCGATACATTTAAATGACTGGCACTGGAAAAATACAGTTTCGCCAATTTAAGTTGCCACATAGATTTATGTGGCAAATTATGTTAATAAATATGCAAGTTAATAGTGGCTATTGATTTAAAAATAAATGTTACGAAATTAACAAATTACTCTATATTAATTTTTTCCTTTTAGCAATTGTATATAGTAAATATTTCGTAACACATAGTACAATATTTTTAAAAGGAAATGTGTACTTAACATCGCATGAGGAAAAAATAGTAAGTGTCAGAACGAGAAAACCTATAAGCAATAATAATATAAACAATGATGAGATACAGAAAAAAAGTAAAAACTCCGATAACGCAAAGCTTTAGGCCTATCCATACGTACAGGGACTCTTCTTGGCCAATATTTTAGTTTACCATATTTGTAGAGAGTTCTCAAATAAATATTGAATATATATATATATATATATATATATGCCTATATTTTTATAGGACGACATACCTAGAAGACCTTTGAATTATCAGACTGCTGCTAGACTCACATCCACATGTGTTAATCATGGAGATGGACGATTATCCAGTCAGAACAGGGATGACATGTGGTCAGCATGTTGGATCCCCAGCTGTTGTAGCGGGTTTCTCAACCTGGAACTGCTACTTATTGCAATTACCCAAATTCCTCACGATGATGGGTGGATATTTTGCCGAATTTCCATGATACAATTTCTTCTCTCATAAATACTCGAACGAATGCAGGTCTCATAGATCTGCAGCAAGGCGTGATGTTCCGTACTGGCGTGATTCTTCTGGTTATAGTATAATATGGTTGCGAAGCATCTTCTCTTATTTAACAGAGGAGAAGAGCTTACAAATATTTGAAAATGAACTGTATGGAACATATTTGGATTAAAGAGAAATGAACAGACAAGTGGATAAAGAAAACGAATTAACAGTGAGTGATATAATATTTATGGGAAACCAGATGTAATAAGAACAGTTAAGTATCATAGACTGCGATGGACAGGACATGTGACATGAATGATGAATGAAATAGTTGCATGGAAACTTCATGCAGGAAAATCAGAGGCGGAATTCGCTCATTAAATAAGTCAAAAATGAGATGGGAAAAGAACATTAATTCTGATTAGAGGTAGGTTAGTTACATAGGGAATGATTGGAAAATATAATATAATAAATAATAGTTTTAAAAAACTAAAAGAACACGGTTTATTAGAAAACTAAAAAATGAAAAATAATTTTAATTTCCAATACGCTTGGGATTAAATTAAAGTGGTCAACAAAAAAATCATCTCCAACACATATAGAATAAAACTAGAGTAATCAACAAAAAGAAAATAATTTTACCATCAAAAGCGTGGAGTGCTCTATATCAATTAATATATTTGATAATAAACAGATATTGGTAAAAGTAAAGTCTCTAAGAAGAAAATGTAAACATCATAAAAAGCACCCCACGCGTTTGATGGTAAAATTATTTTCTTTTTGTTGATAACTCTAGTTTTATTCTATATGTGTTGGAGATGATTTTTTTTGTTGACCACTTTAATTTTATCCCAAGCTATTGGAAATTAAAATTATTTTTCAATTTTTAGTTTTCTAATAAAGCGTGTTCTTTTAGTTTTTTAAAACTATTATTTATTTTTTATTTTTTAGTTTTAATATTTTACAGAATAAGATAAAAATGTAAATATCTTTAAATTCGATACTATTGTAGTATGAGCTAAAAGTAATACTCCTCTATAAAAAGACCCTCCCAGCCGGATTTGAACCAGCGACGTACGGATTACTGAAATTATGTACCACTAAGAGTTCACTGCTCTACCAACTGAGCTCTTACAACGATTAACTAAAAAGTCGACAAGTCCGCAAACCTATTATACCAGTTTTCATTTTTTTTTTATTTTCGGATGATTCTGGCCAGGATTTTAGAAAATTGTCACGGGTCCTCTACACGTATACAAAGTTTCAAGTCGATACAATGTTTCTAAGTGGGTGAAAATCGCGTTGAAAAATTCCGTTACATTGATACGAAAACACTTTTTTTGATTTTCTGATGATTATGGCCAGGATTTTAGAAACTAAATATGAAATTATTGTATTGTCACGGGTCCTCTACAAGTATACAAAGTTTCAAGTCGATCCAATGATTTTAAGTGGGTGAAAATCGCGTTGAAAGATTCCGTTACATACATAGATAGATAGATAGATAGATAGATACAGGCCAAGCTAATATAAAGCGTGTAAAAATAGGGATGGATAGTTTATGTCCGCATTGCTATGAACTTTCATATCAAAATTGCTAGTGAGTACGCATTTCTTTGTAACAGGATATCGAAAGAAGCTGTAAATAATTGTATTTTCTCTTATTCAACATATTGTAATTGAACGTCAAAATTGGATAACCACTAATTCACTAAAATATATATAGTCCCGTGATTTTTAAAAATTATATATAAGAAATAAAGTAATTATTTAATTTTATTTTTTACTTGTAATTTCTTAGAAAAAAATATATGGGCCTCGGTTGTCTACGGGATTAATATCCATGCCCCTTTTCCCGAGGGACGCGGGTTCAAACCTGGTCGGGGTCTACGGATATTTTAGAATGAAAAAATCAGAGGGACTAGTACACCAAGAGGGACTTTAAGCCATGATTTCCGAGTCTGAAGATTTTGGGACATGTAAGTTATAAGTATACATCAAACCTAAATTAGTGCCTATGAGTAAACTTTAACCAGTCTTTCTCATTCAAGTAACATCTTAGAAGACTGCTAAATGTCTGTTTGAGGTGATGTGCTAACCACATGCCACTCGCTAACATCTTTAAGGTTACAACTAACTAACTAACTAACTAACTCTCACTATCGAACCCATAGGACCATGGGCGCGCGGACATAAGCTCTCCACATATCCCCATAATGAGCAAACTTTTCCAATCAACCCCTGTAGCCTATAATCCACTTCCCTCAAATCATGGTTAATGCTATTCTCTCACCTCATTCTTGGTCTACTAACTGGGCGTTTTCCTTCTAGTTTTCCTAAAAGAAGCTTCCATGCCTCTCTTTCATTCTCAATTCTTACCACATGTACTGCCCATCGCAGCCTACGATATTTAACTGTTCTTATTATATCTGGTATCCTATGAAGATCACGTAGCTCACAGTTATGCAGTCTCCTCCACTCGCCTGTCTATTCATCTCTCTTTGGTCCAAAAATTTCCCTAAGAACTTTATTCTTTAATTCTTGTATTTTTTAAATGATTATTTTTTAAATTGATTTATTTATTGTTTCAATCCCATTTTAGAAAACATTGTAAAATCTTTAGGGTTATAAGCATAACTAAATTAGTTTCGCTAAGAAACTACCAGGGGGCACGCCGTAGCGTAGTGGTTAAGGCACTGCGCTACAAGCTGGAAGGTCGAGGGTTCGAGTCCCGGTGGGGTCAGGATTTTTAAACTGACCCAAACCTTCTGGCGGCACTATGGCCCTGGGGTCGACTCAGCCTCTAACTGAAATGAGTACCAGACTCTTGTTCTGGGGTAAAGGCGGCCGTCACGCAGGGCTGACAACCCGGCTGACATCAAGTGCCGATTGTCAAGAAAAAGTGGGAGCCTTAACCTCCTACTACCCCAAGGGCCTCCTGAGGCCTGTGGTGGGATCACTTTTAAGAAACTACCACACCCATGTAACCACGTGGGGGTGCAAGGAGGAGTTTAAGGATGAAGATTTGAAAGTTATTGATTTTTTATTTCTCATAAAATTTATATTTTAGAATTTAAATATTAAAATATGATCACAGGCCTATGGATAAATAAGTAAATGTCTATTTTATTAATCTCAAAGTGTTAAAAAATAATCTTTAAGAATTAATTTTAGATTAGACAGATGCAAAAATAGCTTGTGCATCCGGTCAGTTGCAAGGCATAGGGGCTTACATTAATGTCTAAGATGGACACCTGAGGGAGTGAACCACGATCCCGCATTACACTGTGATCGGTTCCTCTTTGAGTTCGGTCCAGTAGTCACCAGCCGGCATAACACCTGCTGCTACAGTGGTAATGCCACGTGCCTGACCAATTCACAGGTATCTTATATTAAACAAACATTAATAGTATGTTGTTAATCAATCTCCACATTATATTTACCATTAGGCCTAGATATAAAAATAAGTGTGAGATAGACTAATTCCTTGACCAATTTGAATGCTGTTTTCACTATTATTTAGACATTTTTTCTGGGGCAATTATCATAAGTAATGCCACGAGTGATTTTCAAATTATCGATAAATTCACGACTCACGAAGTGAGGAGTGAATTTATGTAGATAATTTGGAAATCAAGGGGGCACGCCGTAGCGTAGTGGTTAAGGCACTGAGCTACAAGCCAGAGGGTCGAGGGTTCAAGTCCCGTTGGGGTCAGGATTTTTAAACTGACCCAAACCCTCTGGCGGCACTATGGCCCTGGGGTCGACTCAGCCTCTAACGTAAATGAGTACCAGACGCTTGTTCTGGGGATAAAGGCGGCCGTCACGCAGGGCTGACAACCCGGCTGACATAAAGTGCCGATTGTCTAGAAAAAGTGGGAGCCCTAACCTCCTACTACCCCAAGGGCCTCCGGGTCTGTTGTGGGATCACTTCACTTCACTTCACTTCATTTGGAAATCAAGAGTGGAATTTGTTAGGACTATTTAACGAATAAAATTAAGCTGTTTACTCACAAATCATTATTTAAATATAGTTATTTTAAAATATTAATATATTTAATGTAAACGGCGATGTTTGAAAACAAATGAGAAACGATTGGTACGCTTCATTTGCTTCTTTTGTTCATCTCTGAAACCAGATCATATTATTTATTGCCAAAGGATCGCAATATTGTAAGAATGCACTCTAGTGGAGAAGAAATGAAACACATCAAACTGTATATTAATTCATTTCTGATGTCCTATGGTGTAAATATGATAAGTATATTTTTCTGGATTGTTATTACCTGGGAAAAAAAAAACATTTAAGAAAGTTCAAACAGTGGTTTCTTTTTTTTTTGGTATAATCAATTGCTACAAATGTTTTTATATTAACTCTCGCATGCGCTATGTGTTGACATTCATGCACTATATATATATATATATATATATATATATATATATATATAATCTGGTAGCCGTATTTCTTAGAGAGTCAGTCACTGAAAAATAATGCTATGACCTATTCAGAATGTTAAAAGGAGGTGTTTTCTTTATTATGATAAACTTTAGTTGGTAAATTCTAGGCGAAACACGACTTTGATTGGTTGTAAATAAAAAATCATTGAAATGCGATTGGTCATTGACTTCCATTTGGAGCATGAGTTAAATAGTCATTTATAACATTTTACCGTTTGTACTATAGGACCGGAGCTAAAAAAAATGCTTCGGTGCACTAAAAAAACAGCTTATTGGACACTAAAATGGCTTATGCTGCCCAAACTATAACAAATACACAAACTAATGTAGGCTATATAGAATTTAATACCTCAAAAAATTCCACAAAAATGTCGACGACAGCATATGTCTATCTTTTTCGGATAGCTCACAAAAACTATTTTTGTCTTTCAGCTCTGATGCCAAGAAGATCGGCGTAAGTAGATTCCCGGACAACGCCGGGTTATCAGCACGGGGTATCTAAAAATAATTACGATATAAATTTATAATTATTTTTCATTTTACTTATTCAACTAAACACAAAAACACATTTCATTTATTGAGGCGTAATTACGCACGACAGGTATTATCTAGTAGGCCTATATTATACAATTATAATATAGGCTATATATATATATATATATATATATATATATATATATATATATATTTATAATGGCTTAGCCCATTGTTGAGCTAGAGCCTCTCCTTTGTAAGGAGTCACTTTATTTGCTCATAGGTTTCATGGATGGCATGCGGTCAACACACCGACCCAATGAGACATCTAATAGGCAACTAAGGACGTTGGTATCGATAAATTTTGCTTAGAGGCTTCTTTATTCAGGCTTAGGATATTTTATGAGCCTGAAAATCTTCAGACACGGGACCCATGGTTTAAAGTCCCTGCCGGAGGACTTGCTCCTTGGATTTTTCCGCCCTAAAAAATCCATCTACCCCGACCGGGTTTGTACCCGCGACACTCGGAACTAGAGGTAAGGAGCATGACATGTCTATACTCTGAATCTTACACTATATGCCTAGAGCATGGAACTAACTTCCCAGTCATGTCAGGGACTGTCAATCACTATCATTATTTAAATGCAAATTAACTGATATCTTAAGTTCGACACAATGAAAACATTAACTTCATAACAACTATATTCAGCACTCTGTAAATAATCATCCAGGAAGCTTCACTTACTTTATTTTATATTATTTTAATTTACTTTTTTTTTTTTTTTTTTTGCAAATGCCCCAGGTTGTCTTTCGACGTTCCTGGTGTTCTCTCCTGGCATGGCGGGGTTACGTTGCCCCGATGATATGATGGGTGGTGATGATGATAGTGGTGCGCCAGGAGAGTTCCTAATCCTAAGCTTTATCTAAGATGAATATAAATGATGATTGCGATGGCCATATTATTTCGGGGACCGTTTGGGCCTTAAAAGTTTTCCTGATATTCATCTTACAGCTCAGGAAAAACCCCGATAAAACCTCATCCAGAAAAACTGTCGCGACCGGGGATCGAACCCGGGCCCGCTGCGTGACAAGGCAGCACGCTACCTCGATACCACAGCGGTGGACTATTTTAATTTTATTATATTCCAGGTTTTTGTTAGTATTAGCTAGTATTAGATCACATCCGCATTGTCTTTTGTTTGGTCTACATTTTAATAATATTTCAAAATTGTAATATGTATGCAATTTTTGTATAATTTTACTATTCGCTGCGCGGGTTGAGTGGAAGAGAAGGCCTTATAGCCATAACTCTGCCAGCTAAAATAAAGCATTATTATTAATATTACTCTTATTATTATTATTAGGCCTATTATTATTATAACCCACCGCAGCCGACATATAACTATAATAAATATATCTATTATATATGCACCGATATTATACCGGTGTTAACGTTCAATGTCAAATTTTATATTCTGATTCTCTTTTACACTTCAGGTCATTATCGTAGCATTTCAAAATTGAGCTTGAATTTTTTTTTTTCGGAGGCCTCCTATTTCAGGTTTGATATCAATCGCCAACATATATAAACCTGAAGAAACACAGACAATTTCTCTGTAGGATTAGCTCACCTAAGGAGTATATCATAGTTGTCTTGCCAACTGGCAGGAGGCCCTGACCCTTAGGTATGATATAGGCTATATTATATATTATTTTGCGTACCGCTAATTTACAACATTGGACTCAGGGCTTTGTTATCTTCAGAAGGAAACTAAATTCAGGAATGTTTCGTATAGTCTTACTGGTTTTAACCTGTAATAATATTGTGGTGCAAGAAAATATGATCATGATGATAACAAAAACAATTAATTAAAAAGTATATATATATATATATATATATATATATATATATATATATATATATATATACATCCATAGTAATTCTGCCCGAAGGCAGGTCTTTCACTGCAATCATAGCATTTTGTGCTATGCTCTGCAGCTTTACTAGGGAATTTTTAGGTGTAGTAGCTTCGCGTTGCTTTCCACACCGATGAAGAATGATGATGATAAGATGAATATGAATGATGATGATTGCGATGGCCATATGATTTCGGGGACCGTTTGGGCCTTAAAGTTTTCCTGACATTTGTCTTACAGGTGAGGAAAAACCCCGATAAAAACCTCACCCAGAAAAACAGTCCCGACCGGGGATCGAACACGGGCCCGCTGCGTGACAAGGCAGCACGCTACCCCGAGATCACAGTGGTGGACATATATATATATATATATATATATATATATATATATATATACATAATAATCTAGTAATAATAGTAATAATTATTTACTTACTTATATGTTTATACATCTTTCTGTGCATAAAGTTCTATTTTCCTTCTCCACTCCTCCCTATCCAACCACTCGATGTCCTCCAGTCCTCTAGTTTTCATTCCAGTTCTTATTTATTGCATCCATAAGTTTCGAGGTCTTCATTTTTTTTTCCTAGGCGGTAAACAACCTTTCTAATAATAATAATAATAATAATAATAATAATAATAATAATAATAATAATAATAATAATAATAATAATAATAATAATAATAATAATAATAATAATAACACAACAACAATACACTTATTTTTAAAAGAAGACCTAATCAAATATATAACGAGTTCACTTAGGGCTATACAATAATTTCATAAAATATTTTTGATAAAAAAAACAGACAGACCGTATTATCCCCATACATTTAAGAAAAGTGTAAAATTTGTCAAAGGTACACTTTATTCTATTCATACCCTGTTATTGATAACTTAATGCATTATTTTCTTAAGAGTTCAGAGAAAATCCGCCAAGAAATATTCAACTTGTCTAGCTGCATCATTATTTGTATTGCAGGGCTTGAATAGAGTATTCGAATATTGCACTACTTATTAAATTCTGTGGAAAATAACAGGGTTATGAAATAAAGATCAGATTGAAGAAGCTTGAAAGAAGTAGTGTTAACACCTTGGTGCTGGTGGAGTCCACTAGGACACAGGCGTTATAATTTAACGTATACAAGTAAGTATACAAAACCTCATCTACATGCATGGCGGACCTTGAATTATTCCTGGGGAAAGAAGTGAGGATCCATATAAATTACTGCAGCAGGGATACGTGTAGACATATTGCATAGTTCAAAGGGGGAGATGGAAACTGGGGAGAGAAAGAATGATATGTTTGTAAGAAAAGGCGAAAGAAGGCAATGCTCTGAGAATATAGAAACGCGTTCCAAGAAGCCGCAAAGAGAAAACTTAAAATTCTTGAAGCTGCTTAATGAATCTTGCATCTAAAACTTAACTACGTGTTAAAATAATGAGACTTACTGAAGACATAACGACCTAAAATTTAACAAAAATATTAATAGTAATTATATTTATTCCTTAGGCTAAATAAAGTGTTTCGTTACGGTATATAATAATAATAATAATAATAATAATAATAATAATAATAATAATAATAATAATAATATTATTATTATAATCATAATAATAAAATAATAATAATAATAACAATAACAATAGTAATATTTTTTTTATTTAGGAATGTTCCACAATACAGTGTTTCTCCTTCAACCCAAAGTGATTAGTCGCCGTCTAAAGCATCTTCTTCACTCAAATCACTAGCTTCCATACTTATCTTCACTCCATCCATCCATCGATCTCTAGGTCTGCCTCTTCCACTTCTTCCATTAGCTTTCCAATTTAGAATCTTCTTTGGCATTCTCTTCTTCCATTCTAATGTGGTGTCCATACCATTTCAAACGTTTTTCTTCTATTTTCCTAATACTTTTTTTCAACTTGCATAATGTCCCTTATTTTGCTGTTTCCGACCTTATCCCGTCTTGAAATTCTTGTCGATCGCCCCCCCCCCAATCCATGTTTACTGCTAAAAGCTTGTTAGCTTGTTTTCTATTTACTGTCCAGGTTTCGGACCCATATAATAAAATGCTTTGTAACAGAACTTGAAATATAGTTTTCTTCGTTCTGTATGTTATATTTCTATTCCAAAGCACTGAGTTCAACATACCAATGATTCTTCTTCCATCAGTTATTATTCTTTCATTTCTGTTGTTGAATTCTCATTTTTATCTATAATAATAATAATAATAATAATAATAATAATAATAATAATAATAATAATAAATAACAACAATAACAACAATAATAACAACAATAATAACAACAACAATAATAACAACAATAATAATAACAATAATAACATTATATTATTTCATTCCACAAACGCACTTTAACCTCACCCTTACAGGTCCTTTTACGTGCCACACGCCACTCGGGTCTTACAGTGACACGACCTGTCGCTAGACGGGTTTTATCTATGGATCACATGTAAACTTTTTTTTGACTACACAAGGGCATCCCTCGAATGAGGGATCAGCTCAATGTCAGGGCCTCCTCCGAGACAAAACAATATTAAGACGAAACACTCCATTCGCCCACAATTCATATTAAACATGTCGAATATGAAAATTATCATTATGATGGCCAGAATGAGTTTGGGGACCGTTTGGGCTTAAAGTTTCCAGACATTTGTCTTACTTCACTTAATACTTAATACAGGCTTTCCGCTTTACAGCAGTTTGCCCTTGATTCCTGCTTTCCAGAGATTCCTATCTTCCCATTGGCCATCTTCCATACCCCTCTTCATCATGGCATCATATATTCCCTCATACCATGTTCTTCTACTTCTTCCCCTTCTCCTTCTGCCTGGTACCATCCAATCCAACACCTGTTTAGGCCACTGGTCTTGCGGCATCCGTTGTACATGTCCATACCATTGTAGAGCTCTCTTTGTTATCCTATCGATAACAGTTTCCTGTGCATCCATTTCTTGTCTGATATATGTATTTCGAATATGTTGTAGCCTGGATATTCTCATACTTCTCCGTAATCCATCCATTTCTGTCGCCAAGATTCTTTTCTGCATCCTTTCATTTATTGTCCAGCTTTCTGATGCATATGTAACATTTGTCTTAAAGATGAGGAAAAAAAAACCGAAAAAATCATCCAAGATACTTGTCCCGACCGGCTCCGCTGCGTATGAGGTAGAGACGCTCTAGAGCACAGCGGTGGACACATTATAAACACATATTTTTTTAGTATTTAAAATATATAATGTTTTTTACTTAATTCTTGCGTGTGTGTGTGTGTATATATATATATATATATATATATATATATATATATATGTATATATATATATATTACCGGTGCCAACATATATTTAAAATAATGTAACTCCACTCCAAGCGCGATACGACTAGAAGACCCTTGGCCTTCCAATCGGCTGCTGTCTCGCATCCACATGTGTTAATCACAGAGGTAGACGATCATCAAGCCAGTGTACGGGTGACATGCGGTCAGCATGTTGAGTCCCCCAGCCGTTATAGCTGGTCATCTCAACCTGGAGTCGCTACTTATTGTAGCTATAGTGGAGGAAATCGGTATAAAGGCACTTGTTAAAATGGTTAACACAAGTTTATTTACTCTTTCTTTGGCATTTTTCTATATTAACTTAGGAGGTGATTGAGTATAAAACACACACAAATAATGTCAAAATTAATTATCCATTTCCGTCCAAAAAGTACACGAAAACTGGAACCACTCTCACATATGGGTGGAAATTAGTATAAAGGCACTTTCTGTATTTCACAGATTAAACCAAAAAGACTGAGCGCAAAGTTTACAACAAAGTTCTAAAATTTAGTTGAACCTCCATTGTTGTTAATTACTTGGAAGATTCTCTTTGGCATTGACTTGTTGACTTATTTCTTCCACTGAGATTGAAGCCCACTCTTCCTGAATAACATTTTTCTGCTCAGTCACTGTCCCAAACTGCCGTCCATTGCGATACACACGCCTTGCCAGGATCCCTCATAAGTTCTCAATCGGGTTTAAATCAGGACTTCTGACTGTCCACGTCAAAGGGATTTTATTCCACGTCAAAAGTGGTATTTCTTTCTTCCTGAACCACTCCTTTGATTTGGCAGACACGTGAATGGAAGCATTATCTGGCTGAAAAATTATATCTTCGCCAAATTCCTCATAATTCGTATCAATTAGGACTCAGAAGCTCCTCAGTGTAGGACTCAGAATTCATCTTGATGCGTATCCATGCTATTTTTATCTTCCTTTAAAGCAGAATGCTGCCCAAATCATAACGCCTCCACCACCGAAGTTTCTACTAATTCTAACTTGCTCTTCAGTACGGAGGTCGTTCCAGTAATACTGAAGGCCATCAGGCCCGTCCAGATTAAACTTCTTCTCATCACTGAACATTACTTTATTCCATTCTGAGGTCCAGGACATGTGTTCTTCAGCAAAAGTCATTCTAACTTTCTTATGTGCATCGTTCAGAGGTGTTTTTTTTAAATTTTAGGTTCTTGTCTTCTGACAGAATTTGTCTTACTCGTCTGGCTGTTACTGGCAACTTCAAATCAGCCTGGATTTGAGAAGAAAACATACTCTTACCTTTTGCTTTGTGTAAAATGATACGTTTAGTGCGCTCAGACAATTTTCTTGTCCGTCCATATTTCCCGTTTTTTCATATTGTGAGCCCAGTTTGACAAAATTATCAATGACACATCTTGAAGCCCCAATTTCGTAGGTATTTGGCCTATTGGAAAGGCCCATCCCCCACTCCTTGAAAGCACTAACTCTTGAATTCTCTTCATCTCTTCATTTGCTAGGCTTCCATTCCAACGTGGCATTGTACGTACTGCTGACTGGTTAACTGATGAACGATGCTCACAGACACATCGTCTCCATGTAATTGCAGTGTTTTTGTTTGTCATTTATGTATCTGTAAGAGCCAGAAGTTGACCAGCCTTTTATAAACCGATTTCCACCCCTAGGACAGCGTTTTTCTTTCTAGATTTTACGTATTATTTAAATATCTAATAAATACACCATGAGGAGACCTGTAGAAAGTTATGTCCAAGATAATTAGATGTAATCTATTGACACACCTACCGATATTTGCATCAATATTTTCAGATTTGTTTTACTACTAAAAGTTCGTGCTTTATAATACCAATTAACTCCACTGTACCCAAATGCCTCACGATGCTGGGTGGCCACCGGTCCCATACTGGCCAAAATTCCATGAGAAAATCTCTTCTGCTATGGGGACTAGAACCAGCGCAAGTCCCGTATCTCTGCGCCAAGTCTTCTTGACTTAACTCTCATCCTAATTATTGGAGATAGCAATAATATAATGAATCATTACAAGTAGAACATTTAATATATGGCTATTCTAAAAGACGGGACAGACTTCAAACATTTATTTCTTCTAAAATAGAAAAAAATAGAAACACAATTCTAACGTTCCTGGAAAGAGAAAAGTTCAAATTTCACTATTTTATGCATTCAATATGAGCACCATTTGTTACGACAAATACCAAAACGGTGGCTCATTTCTTGCCACACACGAATCAGTTGGTCTCTAGTTATCGAATTCACAGCTTCAACAATTCGATGTCGCAGATTTTCAAGAGTGTCGGGCATAGGGAGGATAAAAACTTGGCCTTTTATGTAACCCCACAGATAAAAATCACACGGAGTTAGGTCTGGTGACCTGGGAGCCCACCGGCAATGAAGTTGATCTTCTGCTCCTCCTCTTCCAATTCAACGGCGTCAATGCAACCGTGATCGCAACTACATGCAACAGCGCCAATGCGACTGTGATCGAACTTCAAACTTTTCTCTTTCTAGGAATGTTGGTATTGTGTTTCTATTTTATGTAGTTTGAAAGAAATAAATATTCGAAGTCTGTTCCTTCTTTCTCAATAGCCCTGCATATTATAGTTATACTAACAGTATGAACGGCAATAGGTCGAATGATGACAATAATATGCCTAATAATAATATAATAATAATAATAATAATAATAATAATAATAATAATAATAATAATAATAATAATAATAATAATAATAATAATAATAATAATAATAATAATAATAATAATAATAATAGTAATAATAATAATAGTAATAATAATAGTAATAATAATAGTAATAATAATAGTAATAATAATAGTAATAATAATAATAGTAATAATAATAATAATAATAATAACACAGTCAAGAGATCAAAACTCTTCAATATATTGTAAGACAGAAATATACCAAATTTACTTCTGCAGAACATACAAAATATTTACAAAGACAACACCATAAAGATTAAATTAAATAACAGATTTTCTGAAGAAGGAATTATAAATCGTGGTGTGAGACAAGGCTGCCCCCTATCCCCAACACTCTTTGCGATTTATATCAACGAAGTAATATGTTGCTGGAACAAGAAATATAAATTTGGAATAAGAATATCAGAAAATACAAAATTAAACACCCTATTGTTTGCAGATGACCAAATAATAATAGCAAATTCAGAAGATAATCTGCAGAAAGGTCTGTATGAACTTAACAAAATTACAGAAGAATATGGATTGAAGATATCTACAGTGAAAACGAAAATTATGGCATTTCAAGGTGTAGATCCTGTCAGAAGTAAAATTGTACTTGACAATAAAATTTTGGAGCAGGTGAATAATTTTACATATCTAGGATGCAATATCTCATATGAAGAAGAAAAGGATGTAAATGCAAAAATATCTAATTTTTAAAGAATTTTAGGGTTAATAAATTCTATCTTCAAGCCACAGTTAGTCCAAAAACATTCAAGACTAAAAGTGTATAAAACACTGGCTCTTCCAACTCTTTTGTATGGTAGCGAAGTATGGACGTTGAAACAGAAGGATATACAGAGACTTAGATCTGCTGAAATGAGATATCTTCGGAGGACTGCAGGATACACACTACTAGATCACAAAAAAAAATGAAGACATCTTAGAAGAATTACACATGGAATCTTTAGAAAACAAAATTTCTGATTATAAGTCAAGATGGATGCAACATGTTCATCGAATGGAAGATCACAGGATACCCAAACAAATGTTAAGATATCAACCTGCAGGAAGAAGAAGACCAGGACGTCCACTCAAAAGACTTCTGGATGGTGTTTCTCTTGAGGCCGAAACAGGTCAACAAATGACCTAAATTCGTGAATGTACTATGATGATGATGATGATAATAACAACAACAACAATGTATATGGAAATCACAAGATGGTAGAATCTGTCTAAGAGAATAGCTGAAATACATTATTAACGACCCAGAGCTGTGACACACTTGAATAATAATGATGATGATGATGATGATGATGATGATGATGATAATAATAATAATAATAATAATAATAATAATAATAATAATAATAATAATAATAATAATTAACTCACTGGCACTATCGAACCCGTAGATTCATGGCCGTGAGTACATAACTCTCCATACATTCCTATCCTGAGCTAATGTTTTCCAATCATCCCATGTATAATAATTAATTAATATATATATTCACTTATTTATGTGATTATAGTAAATATATTCGTTATTAATCCGTATTTAATTATATGACCTTATATATATACAACTACTTCCCTCAAATCGCAGTTAATGTCATTCTCCCACCTCATTCTTGGCCTACCAACTGGCCGTTTTTCTTCAGATTTTCCAACAAGAAGCTTCCATGCACGTCTTTCATGCCTCATTCGTGCCGCATGTCCTACCCATCGCAGTCTGTTCTCATATCTGGCTTACTATAAAGACCATGCAGTTCACTGTAATAATAATGATGATGATGATAATAATGATAATAATAATAATAATAATAATAATAATTTCATTTATTCTCAGGTTTTACACTGTCTTTGACATTTTCCTGTGCCGATTTAAAAGCTTATATTCCTCCTTATTTTTCAAAATCCCTTTCTCCAAGACTCCTTCATCCAATGTTCAGACTCCTTAAATCATTGTTCAGACTCCTCCTTTATGTTCATGTAAAGGTAGTTTTTATCTTCATCTATTCCTTTTCCAGTCGTAGTACATTCATAAATCTTCTTCGGTAATCTGTCTTCCATCATGTTTCCACATGTCCAAACTATTTCAATTAAGTTATGATGGTTTCTGCGAAGGATTCTTTAACTTTTATCTTTTCTCTAATGACATTAAAGCTATTTATAATTTTCTCACTCCTCGAAATCCTTACTAATAGTCGCCAGAATTCTATTTCTGTCGAATATAATGTATCGTTGTTATTTTGTTGTTCCTCTGACACATATGTTACTGTGTTTTTATAAATGCATTAAAATTGTTAGTTTTTGTTTCTATTGTGATAGCTTTATCATAAGTAATGCCACGAGTGGTTTCCAATTTATCTAGAGAATTTGAAAATAAAGAGTGGCATTTGTTAGGACTATTTAACGAATAAAATTTAGCTGTTTGCTCACAAATCATTATTTAAGTATAGTTATTTTAAAATATTTATATATTTAATGTAAACGGCGAGGTTTGAAAACAAATGAGAAACGATTGGTACGCTTCATTTGCTTCTTTTGTTTATCACTGCAACCAGATCATATTATTTATTGCCAAAGGATCGCAATATTGTAAGAATGCACCCTAGTGGAGAAATTTATAACCAAAATTATAGGTATTAATTAATTTGTGATGTCCTGTGATGTACATGTGTCAATTATATTTTTCTGCAACGTCATTTCCTGGAAAATAGTTCGTTTAAGAAAGTGCAAACAGTGGTTTCTTTTTTGTTGTTGTTGTATAATCAATTGCTATAAATGTTTTATATTATCCCCGCATGCACTATGTGCTGACATGCATGCACTATATACAATTTGGTAGCCGTATTTCTTAGAGGGTCAGTCACTGCAAAATAATGCTATGACCGATTCAGAATGTTAAAAAGGAGGAGCTTTCTTTAATATGATACATTTTGGTTGATAAATTCGAGGCGAAACACGACTGTGATTGGCTGTAAATAAAAAATCATTGAAATGTGATTGGTCATTGACTCCCATTTGGGACATGAGTTAAATAGTCATAAGTAATGCCACGAGTGATTTCCAAATTATCAATAAATTCACGACTCACGAAGTGAGGAATGAATTTATCTAGAGAATTTGAAAATCAAGAGTGGCATTAGTTAGGACTATTTAACGAATAAAATTAAGCTGTTTACTCACAAATCATTATTTAAATATAGTTATTTTAAAATATTTATTTATTTTATGTAAACGGCGATGTTTGAAAACAAATGGGAAGCGATGTTTGAAAACAAATGAGAAACGATTGTTACGCTTGTTCATCACTGCAATCAGATCACATTATTTATTGCCAAAGGATCGCAAATATTATAAGAATGCACCCTAGTGGAGAAATTTATAACCAACATTATAGGTATTAATTAATTTCTGATGTCCTATGATGTAAATATGTCAATTATATTTTTCTGGAACGTTATTACCTAAAAAAAATACGTTTACAAAGTGAAAACAGTGTTTTTTTTGTATAATCGATTTCTACAAATGTTTTTATATTATTTCCCGCAACCACGATATGGTTATATTCGTGCACTATATCAAGGAGTAGTTTATTTAGGGTCTACGTCTTCGAGACTTATGAAGAGATATATTTCCTCTTTGAAGTTCTAAAAGGTTATCTTATTTTTGGTTTACAAGACCAATATTTTATTTAAATTATTAGAACCATTATCAATGATACAATCTGGTAGGCGTATTTCTTAGAGAGTCAATCACTGCAAAATAATGCTGTGACCTATTCAGAATGTTAAAAAGGAGGAGCTTTCTTTAATATGATAAACTTGTTTGATAAATTCGAGGTGACACACGACTGTGATTGGTCGTAATTAAAAAATGTCATTGAAATGTGATTGGCCATTGAATCCCATATGGGGCATGAGTTAAATACTCTCATAAAATATCGCTTAAACGTGATATAGTCAAATAAACTAAACAAATTTTGCTCGATACCAGGAATCTGTACCTACTAATCTGGTTTGATCTGTATAATACAATGGAACAACAATCGTATATGAAAATCTTTTTAGGGTTGATTTTCTAGAAATTTTATAAATAGTATTTCAGGTCAAGGTGCAATTTATGTTTAAGTGGTGATGGATTACAATATGATATTAGTTAAATGGAGTATGAAATTAAATGTTTCATCACTAGCCAATGTTAGTTTATGCTGATGATGTAGTATTATTGGCCAATAGCAAGGAGATACTAAAGGACAACAACCACACACTATTGAGTAACACTAGGAAATTGGGACTGGAAGTAAATATCAATAAAACTAAATATATGGTCACACGTAGAAATTCATTATATAATGAAAATGGACAGCTAATGACACATGAGGGAAATTTTGAGGAGGTGGCTGAATTCAAGTACCTAGGAACAATAATCACAAATAGGAATGAGATGCACAAAGAAATTAAACATAGGCTCAATTCGGGAAATGCGTGCTATTATGCATTGCAGAGACTCTTGATGTCCCAACTCCTTTCAAAAAACGTTAAACTGAAAATATATAAAACTATTATTCTACCAGTTATATTATATGGGTGCGAAACATGGACTCTTACTTTAAGGGAGGAAAGGAGATTACAAGTATTTGAGAATCAAGTACTTAAGGACCGTTTTTGGCACCAAAGATAGAATTGAAACCGACTGAACAATGTAGAAGACTACAAAGAAATCCACGAACTCCCCTTGTCCTTATAGGGAAGCCAGATATAATAAGAACAATTAAGTCTCGTAGATTGCGATGGGCAGGACATGATTCACGTATGGGGAATGAAAGACTTGCACTGGAAGCTTCTTGTAGGAAAGCCCTGAAATGGAACACACCAAACTCCCCTTTTGTAGACCAAGAATGAGGTGGGATAATAACATTAACTATGATTTTGAGGGAAGTAGATTATACAAATGGAATGATTGGCAATCATTGGTCTCTCAGGATAATGATATATGGAGAGCTTATGTGTCCGCTACCGGCATGACCCTACGGGTATCGATAGTGCCCAGTGAGTAAGGTACGTTAAGACATCACACTAGCCCAATGATATTCGAGGAAACCATCTTCCCATCCAACTTACTAAAAACCATAAAACCCCCCTTTTCCGCCCTAGACCCCTTCATCCCTTCTCGCAGTAGCTTCTTTTCACACTGGGAGTACAGTATGGCCTGTTCGTGGGACCATGGATTTCTTTATATGATATTAAAACACTAAAGTAACAAACTTGATAATTTGTTACAGTTAAACTAGCGGACCAGCTATACATTTCCTTATAAACCCGATTTAATTCCCGCAGGAAGTTAATTTATTCAATGAACTTCTTAGAAGGTTTTTAAAACAGTTAATTATTATTTTCTTTTATTTTTCAATATGTTGGGGGTGGTGGGAGGATGAAATTTTGTGGCTATAATCTTCCTGAATAAGGCCGAAAAAATTTTTAAAAAAACATAGAAACAAAATTTATTCGTAAAAAAAGTCCTATTCCTCCGAATCGCAGCGGCGCCATTTGTACCGGAATCCAATTGTAAATATTAAAACCATCCAGGGACCCATTAAAAAAAGTTTACAACGCGATCGCAGCGTCACCTATCGGGATCAAATTATGAATCTAAACCATCCCCAGGGACTTACTAAACACCAGCACCAAACAACACACACAATTTTCATCAAACCAATCGTTTGGGGTTATATTTTTCTGAAGATTTTTCTTAAAAAAAATCGTAAAAAAAAAAAAAATTAAAATCTTATAAACTCGATCGCAAGCGCCACCATACCTAGTCCCATTGTGAATGTACTCCAATCAGGGACCCACTGAAACACACACAAAAAATTTCATCAAAATCGGCCCAGTCGTTTAGGTAATTTTTAATTTCGGATTTCAACTAAACCTGCACTTACGGGGTGAATCATAGATATAGCTATACGCTTGATCGTGTTGTGTGATGAAAATATTACCATTGCAGGAAATCTGAAATTACCGTTGGAAAGGCAATTATTCAAATTACAACAATGGACTAAAAAAAAAACAGTGTAGAACTTACATCATTAGTCAAAATGGCGTTGAATATGCAACAGCAAATTACAATTGCTGCATGGGTAATAACGTATGCTAATGATCGTGAGGCCGCAAGACGGGCAAGACGTGAGTTTAACGTAGCATTGCAGCCGTCGACTGTGAGGAAGTGGAGAAAACGACTGCTGGAAACGGGAAGGATGCAGAAAATCAAACCTCCTGGAAGGCCACGCATTAGGACGAATGCAGAAACGACGATGAGAATTGTGGAGGCGTTCGGCGCTAGCCCACGAAAATCAACCCGCCAAGCTGCACGTGAGCAGTGATTTGTTTTGTTCTATTGTTTTAAATTGAAGGATGCCCTTTCCAATGGTAACATCATATTTCCTTTAATAATAATATTTTCGTCACAAAATGCGATCAAATGAATAGCCATATTTCTGAATCACTCTATATAATTGTCGGATTTCGCTAATTTTTTATATCATCCAAATCGGTTTATTGTTATACAGGGTGGACCGCTCGAATGGACCTAATTTCAATTGCTTGTTACTGGCAAACGGTTGAAGATAGAAACTTAAAACAACGTTCATAGTACAGAAAAACTCACCAAGTTTCGAATCCTGTCGGTAGATGGCACAAAGATACGTTTCTCGTTCTTAGATTTAATTGTTTGTGAAAATGGCGACTCCGCAGATGAAAGCGCAAGCTGTTTTGTGGTATGCGGAGTTTAAATCAATCATTAGAGTTCAAAGGGAGTTCCGGCGTGTGTTTAACCGTGATGCTCCAACTGCTAGAAGCATAAAGAAGTGGCGTGATACATTATTAGCTACAGGATCTGTGTTGAAGAAGCATGGTGGTGGTCGCAGAGCATCCGATGAAATGGTAGCAAATGTTCAAGCCGCATTTGAGCGAAGCCCCCGGAAGTCATTAAGAAGAGCTTCGCGGGAACTTCAAATACCAAAATCGACATTACAACGGATTGTCCACAAACGCCTCAAACTGCACGCATATAAAGTGCAGTTAGTGCAACGTCTGGAGCCGAATGACATGCCGAAACGAGTGGAATTCGCCAAT
Source organism: Diploptera punctata (assembly GCA_030220185.1). Classification (NCBI taxonomy): domain Eukaryota; kingdom Metazoa; phylum Arthropoda; class Insecta; order Blattodea; family Blaberidae; genus Diploptera; species Diploptera punctata. The sequence goes on along the minus strand of JASPKZ010004220.1, from coordinate 1,403,258 downwards.
ACGATGCTGGACCGTCTCGGCGCTGATCCTGACTTCATGACCAAGATTTTCTTCTCGGACGAAGCCACTTTCCATTTGTCAGGCAAGGTAAACCGGCATAATGTGCGGATCTGGGGATCGGAGAATCCTCACGCTATTCAAGAGCATGTTCGTGATAGTCCGAAGATGAATGTTTGGTGCAGTTTGTCACATAATAAGGTCATTGGACCGTTTTTCTTCGCCGAGAAAACTGTTCGTGGTACCACATATCTTGACATGCTGGAGCAGTTCTTCTTTCCACAAATTGAACAACTGCAGCCTAACATCGTTTTCCAGCAAGATGGTGCTCCTCCCCACTGGTCCAATGAAGTTCGTACGACTTTGGACAACATTTTCCCTGGCCGTTGGATTGGTAGGGGAGGACCAATCGCGTGGCCCCCGAGATCTCCCGATTTAACACCACTGGATTTCTTTCTCTGGGGCTATGTCAAAGAAAGTTTATAAATTTACACCACCCCAGTCAAAGACCTTCGTGATCTTCGTGAGCGCATCATAGAGGCTATTGAGAACATTCCAGAAGACATATACTCCAACGTACTTGGCAAGAAATTGTTCATCGCTTTGATATCGTCACAGTGACTGCTGGGTCTCATATAGAGATGTGGTGATCTGGATATCAAAACTTGGTGAGTTTTTCTGTAATATGAACGTTGTTTTAAGTTTCTATCTTCAACCGTTTGCCAGTAACAAGCAATTGAAATTAGGTCCATTCGAGCGGTCCACCCTGTATGATATACTGAGTTTCGTTGTGAAACATCGAAAAATGTGACCGCTAAAGCGATTTTTAAATTTTCACTTCAGGCGAACTCCTACGCCTAATGGTTTTAGAGGGTCCAATTGTAAATCTAAATCATCGAGGGACCCAATCATGCACACACAAAAATTTCATAAAAATCGATCCCGTCGTTTAGGAGCAGTAGAGTGACAAATGTACAGAAGTATTATATATAGACCTGCTCGTAGCCTAAAAATATAGTGGTAAACAACTACTTATATTACAGATAGTTTTAGAACACAAAGTCGGATGTTCACAATATGTTTGAAGTGTGGGTTGGGAGCACCTGTACGATGGCCAGGAAGCGTAACCGGCTAATAAGAGGGCAATACTTGTGTCACTCTGGTGGAAATACTTGTTGTTTTGTCTACTGACGTCATGCATATCGCTGGGCACGTGCTTGCTGTATCAGTAACCAACCAACCGTCCTGAGGTCAACCCAATCAAGGGTCTCAAACCTCCGTGACCAATTTAGTTCCACAGAACCGTGTACACCAACCAAATAAGTCGCAATCATGTTTCTCCTCAAACATATCTACGCAGACACCTGTCCTCTGGTTACGCTTTCGAGTTTATTTCCCTTGTCTTCATTGTCTATTCCGTTACTTGAAAAAGTTACATCAAGAACTAAGAAAAACCACCGCTCTACCATGGTTGTGCTTACAGGATGCTTGGTTCAATTTCAGAGGTCATGGACAGTAAATCTCTATGTACAATAATTTGATGTACTTAATTGCACATAGAGCAAAGGAGAGAAACGTTGCTTAAGAGTCCAATATGCGAAAAGGATGTAGACCTGTATGAGAAAATTAACAAGCCTAAAAGACATAACCAACTAACTCACTGACTCTATCGAACCTATGGGATCGTGGCTGCGCGGACATAAGCTCCCTATACACCACTCTCCTGAGCTAATGTTTTCCAATCACCTTCTGTATAATCTATTTCCCTCAAATTATGGGTAATGTTATTCTCACACCTCATTCTTGGTCTACCAACTGGGCGTTTTCCCTCTGTGTTGTGACAGGGCTTAACTTGATAAATCACGGTTTAACCGGATTAATCTTACATTGTTTATTTAAATAATTGACATATTAAATCCTAAATCACTCTGTAGCTTCTGCTGAACAAACAAGTTGTAGCAACTCATTTAGAAAGATTTAGAAATATGTTTATATAATAGCGAAAGTTTTTTCCAGAAATAATATGTTTATCTTGCGACAAGAGTTAGGACATTTTAAAAACAACTCACGAGAATATGCTAGAAGAATACTATAAAAAACTGAACCAGAGAAGGGCTAGGGACAGTGAAGTCCCGGGCTGCGACACGTCAGCGTCCTGCAGGGCAGTCTACGCAAGTAGAGTTTTGTTTCACTTTCAGAGATGTAAATTAGGAATATTTAATTATAATAAACTTAAGTTCTAAAAATTAATATGTATATAAAAAACTGAGTTTTATCTCGCTTTCTTGAACTAAAATTATAAGTAAATGTTGCATCTAAATTCAATATTAATATTGACAGATTCTATCTTATACTTTAAATATTTATTTTATACAATGTTAAAATGAGTCAAGTAATGGTTGACATGCTCTCATATAAATTCGTATTTTGTATTGCTAATATTTTATTCCTAGTTTTATTAAACTGTGTGTAACCCGTGCATTGACTTTCCTTTATGTAGAGTATAAGTAACCTGAATTCTTACTAGAAGTCCTGACTTCACCTCATGAATTCCTATATTTATGTATATCCCTCTACCCGCTACCTATCAAGAGATACTATCAAGATACCGATTTATTTAGAATGCCCTTCGGAGAGTCCCGCTAAGTGCGACACTCTGGTTTTCCTACAAGAAGTTTCCATGCCTCTCGTTCATTCTCTATTCGTGCCACATGTCCTGCCCATCGCAGTCTGTTCTTATTATATCTCGTTTCCTATAAAGATTCTGTTTGTGTGTATGTTATTTCAAACTATTTTTTCAATTGTTCGTCTAGAGTATTCCAAAACCTGGGAGAATTTAAATATAAACTTCTTGATATCCAAAAAAACCAAAATATGGTTAATAAATAATTTAGTCTTTCCTCTAGCACAATTAAAAAAAGTTGCATTTAACGTTTGGATCAATTAGTCATCATCGCCATCATCATTATCATCACTTCAAGGATGAGATCATTCCCCGTCCCGGGTTCACAAGGCCATCGTTTTCTAGAACGTCTAAAACACAGTTCTCTTGTTTGATAGTTCCTCGATAGTAGTGGACATAATAATAATAATAATAATAGCTTTATTTTACCTGGCAGAGTTAAGGCCTTAAGGCCTTGTCTACCACTCAACCAGGTTTAAAAAAAATACAAAAAAAAATTGTCTTACATCTAAATTACAATATATATATATATATATATATATATATATATATATAGTCCACCGCTGTGGTCTCGAGGTAGCGTGCTGCCTTGTCACGCAGCGGGCCCGGGTTCGATCCCCGGTCGGGGCAGTTTTTCTGGGTGAGGTTTTTATCGGGGTTTTTCCTCACCTGTAAGACAAATGTCAGGAAGACTTTAAGGCCCAAACGGTCCCCGAAATCATATGGCCATCACCATCATCCTCATCCTTATCATCATCATCATCCTTCATCGGTGTGGAAAGCAACGGGAAGCTACCACACCTACAATTCCCTAGTAAAGCTGCAAGCATAGCATGAAAATGCTATGATTGCAGTGAAGCACCTGCCTTCGGGCAGAATTACTATGGATATATATATATATAAACGATTACAAGTTATGAATACAATACAATTAATATTTATAATGTATTTCGATTTACTCTAAATTTAACGAATTAAATATATAATATGTGCAAGATATATATAGAAAAACGAGGAAAAGATTAATGACATACCGTAGTATAAAATTAAATAAATAGAGAAAAATTAATTATTAGACAACAGGTAACTGTATAAGCGTGACTTAAAGGTGCCAAGTGTGCGGCAACCCCTGATATCTTGAGGAAGGAGATTCCAGGAGCGGGCAGAGGCTACTGTGAAGGAAGTAGAATAGGAGGAAGTGCTATGGAGAGGAATTGTTAGCAGACAGCTATCTTGTGACCTAGTCTAAGAGGATAACTTTTCAAATCTGGACGCCAGGTAAGTAGGACTGTAGGAATTCAGAAGCTTGAAAAATAGTGAAAGAGAGTGCAATTTACGTCTGTCAGTAAGACGGAGCCAAGAGAGGTTATTAAAGTGTTCGGAAATATGGTCATAACGGCGGATATTGAAAATGAATCGAACGCAAGCATTATGAACACGCTGCAGTCTCTGCGACGTCATAGTTTAGATCATTATATATGTCACAATAATCGAAGTGTGGTAACACAATATTCTGCACAAGGATTTGTTTTAACGAAACTGGGAGAAAATTCTTTAAACATCTAAGTTAATGTAAGATGGAGAAAGTCTTTTTACATATGTGTTTCACTTGTGTTTACCAGGTTAAATTTGCGTCTACATGTAGTCCAAGATCTAGACACATCGTATGTCACTCATTCTATCAATATGTTTATTCTAATTTTGCCTATAATTTAACACATTATCATACAGTGGTTTCACTTTTCATTTATTTCTTATTTGTTCATTTCTAATTTTATCCAATTTAGTACAAACTTGATTTGTCTAAGGAATCTCATCTCTGTCGAATGAATTCTATTTATTTGCGTTTTCACTGGAACTCCAAGTTTCACAACCATAAAGCGGAGTAGGAATCGCCATGGCTCTATAGAGTTTTATTTTTTTGTATATTTTCTCACTTTATTTTTAAGAGTTATTTGAGTCGTACAACATACTCGAAATTCATATATCAGACAAGAAATGGATGCACAAGAAACTGTTATCGATAGGATAACAAAGAGAGCTCTACAATGGTATGGACATGTACAACGGATGCCGCAAGACCAGTGGCCTAACAGGTGTTGGATTGGATGGTACCAGGCAGAAGGAGAAGGGGAAGAAGTAGAAGAGCATGTTATGAGGGAATATATGATGCCATGATGAAGAGGGGTATGGAAGATGGACAATGGGAAGATAGGAATCTCTGGAAAACAGGAATCAAAGGCAAACTGCTCTAAAGTGGAAGCCTGTATTAAGTAAGTATTTGAGTCGTTCCACACACTGCCTGAAATGTATTGATTTTTTGTATCTAATCTTCTTCTAAGTTAAAATAAAAATAGGCCTATACCAGACGAAATATTTAAAACTAGACACTTACTTCAGATTTCGAATTTATAGAATAATTTTAGATCTCATAGGGTTGATCAGTTAGTATTACAGTATAGTAAAATGCCACGGTGGTCTAGTGGTTATATTTCTTGCCTGTAGCGTCGAGGGTTTCGGGTTCTTACTTGGCTGGGGTCGATACATTTTTTTAGGAAGGAAACATCTAAGGATTTGGATTAAGAACTGTTCATAATATCCTAATCTAATTTTAATATTTTCTAAAAGTCCAGAAAAGAAAATGTAAAATCTGAGTCTTCATTTAACATGAAACGATTGTAGCCTTAAAAGTAGACTTATTTTAGGATCAAATTTGCATTCGAACGGAGATGATTTTTCTCGACTTTCAATCATATTTTTTTTAGAGAGAATTGAAGCAAAACTTATTACAATTGATGGAATTATAATAAATAATGTTATGATTATTATTATTATAAAAATTATGTATCATTTAACATGTAACGTTTGTAGCCTTAAAGATAGACTTCAGTATTCTTAATCATTATCCTATTTTACACGCTTTATATTATAACTTGACCTGTATCTATCTAACGGAATCTTTGAATACGATTTTCACCCACTTAAAGCATTGGATCGACTTGAAACTTTGTGTACTTGTAAAGAACCAATGACAATACAATACTTTCATAAATTGTTTCTAAAATCCTTGCCAGAATCATCAGAAAATCAAAATAATAAAAACCGGTATAATAGGTTGCGGACTTATCGACTTTTTAGTCAATCGTTGTAAGAGCTCAGTTGGTAGAGCGGTGGACTGTAGTGGTATATAATTCAGTAATCCATAGGTCGCTGGTTCAAATCCGGAACGGAAGATTTTTTAGAAGAGTATTAAGCAATAAAATTTTCATGAGATTCCGGTTTATGACAATCAATTAACTAAAAATTGAAATTAAACTAAACATTGAAAAAAAAAAGTTTAAAAACTAAAACAAAACGCTTTATTAGAAAACCAAACTAATAAATAAAAAATAAGTAATAGTTTAAAATACTAGAACAACACGCTTTATTAAAAAACCGAACTAAAAAATGAAAAGTAATTTTAATTTCCGACACGCTTGGGATAAAATTAAAGTAGTCAACAAAAATATCATCTCCAACATATCTACCTCGTAGAATAAAACTAGAGTTATCTACAAACAAATAATTTTATCAAAAGTGTGGGGTGCTTTTTATGGTTTTTACGTTTTCTTCTTAGAGCCTTTACTTTTACCAATATCTGTTTATTAATATATAGAGAGCACCCCATGGTTTTGATGGTAAAATTATTTTTTTTGTAGATAACTCTAGTTTTATTCTAGATGTGTTGGAGATGATTTTTTGTTGACCACTTTAATTTTATCCCAAGCGTGTTGGAAATTAAAATTATTTTTCATTTTTTAGTTCGGTTTTTTAATAAAGCGTGTTGTTTTAGTTTTTTTTAAAACTATTATTTATTTAATAATATTATCTGAATAGATTAATTTGTAAGCGGATTTATATCATTGTTGCAGACAGTGGTGGAGGTAGTAATCGTTCACCTCCCAGACTCCCTCTTTCACTGTGGACATAAAAGACACACTGAAAGGTAATGTGTTCCTAAATTACTCTTACGAGACTCATAGTGCTCCCTTGTACTCTGAGGATATGAAGGCAGCTCGATGCAAGTCTGTGATGAACGTCACAAACGTTATATTCCTTTTTCACTCAAAGAATATCTTCACATTTGCTTCCTAGCTTATTGAATTTTTCAATAATTCACACAGAATTTGTACATCTCAAAGCGAATCTAATGAAATAGTCAAAATATCTTTATTCCAAAATATAATCTATACTACACATCAATAGTTATGATAATTAGAGAAAATTGCAAGTTATTAAAATAAAATTGAGGTTTAAGACTTATACCCAAGTATTAAAAAACCGAACATCCCCTAAATATGTGCTTCTACTCCTCCAGGACGTCAACAATATTCATGTTTATTTCAGTGTAAGGGAATTATTCTCATTCAAATGAGCACTGCAATCTTGATTTTCATATAATTATTATAATTATATATACATATAATTTTACATTTAATTTGAATAAAAATAAATTTAAATAAATTGCCAGCAAATATAAATAATATTAAGAATTATTATACGTGTGAAATGTTTTAAAAAGTGTGTTTAAAAAAAGTGATCCCATTACAGGCGAGCACAACATGTCAGCCGGATTTTCAACCCTACGTGACGATCACCTTTACCCTGTTCTCCACTTTCGTTCGAGGACGAGTAGACCTCAGGGATGGTGCCGCCAGAATGTTTTGGCCAATTTAAAAATGTTGACTCGAACCTCCGACCTTCTGGTTTGTAGCGTATTGTATGCGAGTTAGTTTATGTACCTTGAGTTTTGATGAGTTCATACGCATTTTATACAGGCTAATTATAAAAAAAATATTTTTTAATCACTTAGTTTTACAACACATTATACAGATGTCTCTATATATAATTCCCGATCACTGAGATTTAAGGTATGTCAGAGCCTCTTTTGAAGGCCAATTATAGGCGATTATTATTATTATTATTATTATTATTATTATTTATTAAGTTATTAACTAAAATAAGAAATTCATAAATTAGGAATAAAATGTTTGCGAACAAATCATACTAACTAATATTGAAACCAAGAATCTTCAATTAATTATTTGGGGCTTAAGCAGAATGAGGAGGACAAGGGGGAAAAAAAAATTAAGGAAAACTTTGAGAAATGAAAAATCGGAAACAATAGGCCTAACCAAAAGATGAAGATACAGATAGAGGGGTGTAAGATTTGTGCAAGAAGAGGACAATAGCTGTATATATATATATTTTATTGTTATTATTATTATTACTGTTGTTGATGTTGCCAATGATGTTGATACATGTCCTCAGCCAGGGCTAAGAAACATTCTTCTAATCCCCTAGGACAATAATAATATTATCATCATTAGAATTATTATTTTTATTATTTCCTTGTCAACTCTAATCTGTGTAGCCTATGCCTAATATGTATTATTAATCAACATGTAGATAATTCATACTTGTTATTATATGTGTAATTTAACCCTGGTGAAGCGGATGAGAAGATCTTACGGTCTTAACTCCATCAGGTAAAATAAATAACGTAAATTATAAAAATATAAATAATAATAATAGTAATAATAATAATAATAAATTCATTTTATGTCGTCTACTTTACAAATTTATACATGTGAAAGTAGCTTTGTAATTATTTTGTTCTCTGGATAACTTTCATATTAGGAAAGTCCTTTTGGTGTTCCAGTTATAATATAAATTCATTAATATTTCAGTTTTGACCAGCCTCATGGGTTAGTGGTCAGCGTTTCTGACTACTGTTCATGAAGTACCGGGTTCGATTCCCGGTTAAAATATAGGAGTTTTTCCTGTGGTTGCCCATGGTCTGGAAATTAGGTCAAGTTTAGGTGAAGAACTCTCCTGACGCTTGATTATCATTTATCGCCCATCATATCATCGGGGAAACGAAAATTCGTCTTCTAGTTGTCCCACTTCAGAAGTGGGTTACAATTAAACCAATGCCAGGAGATAACACCAGAAATGACGAAATGACAACCTGGGGCATTGAATAAAAATAATATTTCAGTTTTTGAACTTATACGGAAAGTCAGGTTTTTAGTATTATTTAAAAGTTTTTTAATAATCAGTAACCGAATAATACATCTGTCATAAAAAACTAGTGTATGTATATTGCGAGATTAATTCAAGTCACAAATCTAATTTGTTTTGTAAGTGGAATGTTAAATAATTTATTAGAATAACAGTCTGTACCTACAATGAAAACATGACGCATTCAACCAAATCAACTACCGCAAAGATCTTGCACAGAGATCCAATGCTGACATTTGAATGGCACAATTTGTTTTGCTTTCTTCGACAGCTCGTTAGCGACTTGTGGGAGTTCAGGATCCTCACTTTGCTCCTTACCACACACATGCAGCGTCTGCATCATCTGTTACATATTTTGTGGATTTACCAGTTGCAAGACCTAAAAATTATATTATCATTTCCTTTCGCTCCTAGCTGGAGCATAGGGCCGTAATGTAATTTCTCCATTTAGCTCTATCATGTGCCAAACTCGTCGCCTCCAAGTCTTTCCCATTTCACGTATTTCTCCTTCAATAGTCCTTTTCCAAGTCATTTTTGGTCTTCCTCTCTTCTTTGAACCTTTAGGATTCCAGTCCAGTGCGAATCTTTCTATTGCAGTTTGAGGTTTATGCAGAGTATGTCCAATCCAATTCCACTTACAAATTAAATAATACCAACCCAAAATTAATAAAAGAAGCGAGGCATAAGCTGCCGAAGAAACAATATTGTGCAATGCGATTTTATGATCATGTAGCTCACTGTTATGTGCTCTCCATTAGCCTGTATGTTCATCTCTCTTTGGTCTAAAATGAGAGATGAACAGGCAGGCGAATGGAAAAGATGTGGCCTATGTAACAGTGAGCTATATTATCTTTGTAGGAAACAAGACATAATAAGAACAGTTAACATAAAATTATTAGATTTGTCTATAACCAAAAATCTACACAACAATAAACTAGAAATCGGTATCTACCGGAAACCTACAAACAATGCTTTGGCCATAAACAAAAAATCTATACACCCTTTCCAACAGAAAATTAGTACATTTAATAGCTTAATCAGTAGCTTGTTGAAACTCCCATTAAGCAAAGACAATTATATCCAAGAACTCAACTACATCAAATATATGGCAAAAACCAATGGCTATAATGAAGAAATCATAGATAAGCTCGTAAATAAACAAAAAAGGAAGAACAATATAACCAACATAACTAAACTAGAAAAAGAATCTGACAACAACAAGAAAACGTGGATAACACTTACATACATACGAAAAGAAACGATAAAATTAGCCAATACACTAAAGAAAGCCGATAAAAACAAACATAGCATACAGAACCAATAACAAATTAAACAACATAATAAACAATAACATTGAAGAAAGTAACATTTTCAACAGCAAAGGAGTTTATAAATTGACATGTAAGGACTGCAAAAAATTTTATATAGGTAGAACAAACAGGAGTTTTAACATCAGATTTAAAGAACATTCACGAGACTTCATTCATGCAGAAGGAAAATCAAGCTATGCAAAACACGTTATCCATGAAGGACATCGCATGTTAAACATTGAAAACACCCTAACAGTAATGCACAGAGAAAACAATCCAGCGAACATAAACGTACTCGAAGAGATGGAAATCATGAAAGCAGCTCACAATAACGACAATCTGATAAACGAAAACGAGCCCAATACATGCAACCCCCTCTACCAGATCTTCAGTGAAACACCAGTTTTGAATTCTGCCGATGATGGGACAAGTCCCTAAAGCGCTACAGTTAAATAATTAATTAAGTTGAGGAGACGGACCTTTCAGGTGAATATTCCATAATTTTATGTTAATTTTGAATAATACCTCAACGGAACACATCATGAATCTTATAAAAGTTGAAGAACAGTTAAGTCTCGAAGATTGCGATTGGCAGGATATGTGCCACGAATGGGGAATAAAAGAGGGCATGGAAGCTACTAGTAGGAAAACCAGCGAGAAACCCCCAGTTGGTAGGCCAAGAATGACTTGGGAGAATAACATTAACACCAATTCGAGGAAGTAGATTATGTAAGGGATGATTGGAAAACATTAGCTCAGGATAGGTAGCATGGAGAGCTTATGTCCGCGCGGCCATGAACCTACGGGTTCGATATTGACAGTGAGTTAGTTGGTTATATGCAATCAGATTTTAACCCATCAAATAATTAAGACTACAAACCTTAAATAGACTTAGGCCCGATGTATGATGTTTGCGTTTAATTTTAGTTATAAGTGAAGTACCCCTACTTCTTCTCAATGACTCAATTCTCTATCTTGATGACTCACGTAATCTTTAGCAGATATCTACATACTGCAGAGGCCTATATCTGTTTATCATCATTTATGGTAACAATTAAATAAGATCGATGAAGATTTTTTAAATGTTTTCTTCTCCTCTTCTTCTTTGCATTTCCCCCACTTTCCGTCTTCAGTTTCCATTTATTTGTATTATTCCAATCTCTTTCTTCCAAATTCCTATCATCCATTATAATTCTAACATAGGTTTTCCATTTCCATCTTGGTCTGCCACGATTATTTCTTCCAGGCGGTGACCATTGGTATATATTTTTTGGCCATCTTTCATTTTCCATTCTTTGTACATGACCATTTAAGAGTTTGATTTTCAATTCTCTTAACCCTTAAATTGGCAAAACACTGACTGGACTGACTGACTGGATAAGGCGAAGTCTAGCTTCGCCCAGTGTGCTGCGTATGTTAGAACCCACTAGGGCTATTTGGCAGCTAAGTTAATAGTGGCTATCATTACGGGGTTGTAGTTCACTTAACCCGAGCCTATTTGGCGGCGCTAGCGTTTGTGTGCGAATGGTGATGAAATTTGGACAGAGATAGGGATGTGATGACCTGAAGTAGGACATCAGAAACCACATTGCTTTCAAGCCGAGAGTCGGAAAACCAGCATTGTGGAATGAGCCACGCTACTCCAGGTTAGAGCACATCGCCAAATCTCTGGCTGGATTTAATGAGGAGTAAATCGGATGAATATGTTTCTATGTACAGCACGCCACTGGGGCAAGCGTCCCATACTGCGTGCCATAAGATTTGTATGCAAATATGTAAATTTGTGCATCTTGCTTACATTTTCAGTTATCATGACATCAATATGGGGAAGTTGTGTAGGTCTGTCATCCTTGTGAAACGCGGTGCTTGAAAAATTATTTTCAAACACTTATTCTGTATAATTTGTATTCTTCGTTTATGCTGTTTTGCGAGGATGCTCCAGGCCTCACATCCGTACAGTAGCATGCTGCGGATCACGCTTTTATACAGTAAAAGCTTGATCTTACGTGACAATGTATTCGACCTGAAAAATGGGTATAAAATTGCAATTTCTGCATTTGCTTTATGTTGTAGATGTCGAATATGAATTTTGAACGTAAGCTTGGGGTCCAGATGGACCACAAGATACTTCACTGAAGGTTCTAGGCGAAGATTTTGAGTTCCCAAGGTTAGTTGGATGGGTGACCGTCTGGTTGATTTAGTGAAAAGGATCGCCTGGGTTTTTGTCATGTTTATCTTTATGTTCCATAACTGGAACCAAATATAGATACGGTTGAGAGCGGTTTGGAATACATGGATTCGATTAGGAAGAGATTTGAAGGTAGTCTGGTAAAAGAAACAGGTATCATCGGCTAATGATGCGGTATGGATGTAGGGGATAGTAGGAAGGTCTGATACGTATAACGTATACAGTATGGGTGAAAGGACAGCACCTTGGGGAACTCCCGCCAAGATTGCCTTGCAGTCCGATTTATACCCACTGATCGAAACATAGAATTTTCTGCCAGTGAGGTATTTTGCAATTAATTTAATAAGTGGTGCCGAAATTTGAAATTTGATTAGTTTATAGATAAGCCCATTTATCCAGGTCGTATCAAATGCCTTCTCAATGTCCAGGAATACAGCGATGGTACTACGTTTCCTGTTATAGCCCGTGACAATATGATCAACCAGTCTTGCTAGCTGGAGCGGAGTGCTATGTAAATTTCGAAATCCAAATTGGTGGTTTGGTAAAGAGCTTTGTCTGTAACTTCAATTTTGAGTCTTACCAAAATTATTTTCTCCAAAATTTTGCCCAGTACAGGCAGCAGACTAATTGGTCGCAAATTGTCTGGGTCTGATGGATTCTTGCCGGGTTTTGAGAGGGTTATGACTTTGGCAAGTTTCCATACGTTAGGAAAATACTGTAACTTAATACAGTATTTAAAGATTTGGAGTAAAAGGAGTAAGGGTTTGATGGGTAGATTTTTGACAGCAAGGTTCGAGATACCATCGCTGCCAGGGGCACGGTTAGGATTCAGGTTACGTATAATTGTACGCACCTCTGTAAGGTGGATATCTAGAAGGACATGTGGGATAGGAGTAGCAAGAAACGTAGTAACAACGTCATTTACCTCAGCCTCATGTACTGGAGTAGTGAGTTCATGTGGTCGGAACCGATTGGCTAGATGTGTATCAAGGACCTGGGCCTTTTCGCCAGGGTGATAGACCCAGGTACCATTGCTGCTGATTGCAGAAGGAGGAGCAGGAGCTCTACTCCTTCTGATCCTTTTAAGGATATCCCACGGAGGAGTTCGATCAATATTTTGTTGAGTCATAGACTCTTCCCATCGGTCCTGATTAAGTTGCTGCAATCGGCTTCGTACCAGATGAACATAGCGATTGTATACTTGTTTGTGTTGACGGGAGCCAAAAGTCTGTATAATCGAAGATGGTAGCGCTTTGTTGATAAATGATGTTGAAGTGTAGGGTCCGTGTATTTTTGTGGTGCAGTGTAGTTTGTTGGTGTTGTAGATAGTCTAACAGCTGTTTTTATCGTCGCCTGAAAATTTAGAATGGCGTCTTCAAGTTGTTGTGAAGACTCAACAGAAAGTGTAGGCTCAATCAATTGATTGAGCATGTAAGTGTATTTCTGCCAGTCGATTTGCGCTTTTTGTATAGAAAAATGTGGCGATAATTGAAAATATGGTGTAATTTTAAAGTGTATGGGTGTATGATCCGAGTCCAATGCGTTTTCAATGGTGTTAATGTGTGCTGATATAGGTACATTCTTCGAAAGGACTATGTCAAGGATATCGGATCGAATGCCAAAAGCTGTGTGACGGAAGAAAGTGTGATTCCTTGGAGCAGAGATTTCTATGTTTTGAAGCTGACAATAATTTTGAAGTATGAGGCCTGAGGCATTTTGGACACGACAATTCCAGAAATGATGTTTAGAATTAAAATCTCCCGGAAGCAAATAGCTGCGGGAGGCAGAAGTTAGGATATTGAGGTCGTGTCTGGTTAATTGCCTTAAAGGAGATTTATAGATAGAGGCGATGAAGGTGGTTTGATTTGGGGAAGTTGGGACTAATATTCCAGTAGCCTCAATAAATTGAAGCCTGGGAATGTTGGTCACTCTATGGCTGATGGTTCTTTTGATGCAGATGGCTGTTCCTCCAAGAGGACGGCAAAACACCACCACCACCACCACCACCACCACCACTATGTATTGGAAATTGTGTCCTTCTCAAACAATTATCTTCCCTCTATGTCTGCCAGGGAAGCATCCATTTTTATGGAAACGTCCCCGGTCGACTATATGGGAATTGCTCGATTAAACAACAATTTCCGGCTATCTCTAGGGATTTCCAACCCTCTTTAGCCCTTGTGATTTAGTTATTTCGTCGATTTTATTTAATTATATATCTCCTATATTTATTATTTCGTCGTTGATATTTAATTGTATCCTCTGCCCACGATAACTAGCCGTAGTCCGGTATCAAAGGTCCAGTGGATGGACACACCAATCCTGCTTTCAGTTTCTAGGTGTATTTAATTTTCCGTGTTATTCTTAATATTCTTCAGCACACTGAGACATGCGACAGGACATGACACACCCTTTCTAGCTTTGGAAGCAAAAAATTAAATGGTTTGATTTAATGTATATCAGATGCATATTTTCTCATATAAATGATTTCTATTGATATTGGAATTTTTATCAATATATGAATGGTTTCTTCTGCTTGAATATGGTAATGAAGTTTTTATTTTATACTGGTGATAATTTCATTTTGAAGTAATATAAATTATGTTTTTTTTGTTTATAAGTTAATTGAATTTTTTTTGACGGCAAAACACAAGTTTCTTCTGTTAGGTATTTGAATGTGGCGGACCGCAGTGAAAACGGAATCTTGTGTAACTGTTATTATTATGTATATTGTATAATTAGACACACATTTAAGTTTGTTCGTTTTCTTCTGATTTATTTAAAATGTTAAATTAATTGAACCAACTGATATATCCAAAAGGATACATTAGGAATTTAAGGGTTAACAACAGATGTGGTGACATTCATTTCTCTCCAAAAGGAATTCATTTATTTCAAAAATGTTTTCATGAGTAGTTACACAACCTCAGTAGTTACATTTTTTTCTCTTCTCGATGAGTTAATTCTCTATCTTGATGACTCACGAAATCTTTACCTGATATCTACACATAGGTCTATATTTGTTTATCGTCATTTTTGGCAACAATTAAGTAGGATCGATGAAGATTTTTTTTTTCCACAAGTGTTTTCATGAGTAGGTATACAGCCTCAGTAGCTACCTTGTTTCGCAGTTTATTAAAAATACGCACCAAAGATTAAACATGTCTTACAATTTCAATACTGCAGTGAGCTTGCATCAATGGTATAATTATAGGCCTAAAACTACTTTGCAATAAAATGCAGAACACGTATTAGGGTCTACTTAGTTTAAAAGCGATTCCTCCAAAAATCCAATGGCCGACTGAAATGGTTGTCATTTACAAGTATATTTCAGTATAAAGAGTCGCATGATTAGGGTGATGCAGTCCCTGAAACTTAATTCAATATTCTTAAAAGATTTTGTCACTTCTCATCTTAAGAAGTGACTTAGTTGCCTTCACATGATTGACTAGATCTCTTTCCATGTCCTATATTAAAAAGAAAAATATCGTACCCCAGCAAGAATAACGTCACAGCTCAAAAATGGACGAATTTGAATTAATCCCCAATTCAGAACAACACATTGTTTAACTTACTTACTTACATACTCACTGGCACTATCGAACCCGTATGTTCATGGCCGCGCGGATATAAGCTCTCCATACATCCCTAACCTGAGCTAATGCTTTCCAATCATTCACTGTATAATATACTTCTCTCAAATCATAGTTAATGTTATTCTCCCACCTCATTCCTTGTCTACCAACTGGGCGTTTTCCCTCTGGCTTTTCCTACAAGAAGCTTCCATGCAAGTCTTTCATTCCCCATACGTGCAACATGTCCTGCCCACCGCAGTCTACGAGACTTAACTGTTCTTATTATATCTGGCTTCCTATAAAGACCATGTAGTTCATTCTTATGTAGTCTTCTCCATTCACCTGTCTGTTCATCTCTTTTTGGTCCAAAAATTTTCCTAAGAACTTTATTCTCAAGTAGGCTTACTTGTAATCTCCTTTCCTCCCTTAAAGTAAGAGTCCATGTTTCGCACCCATATAATATAACTGGTAGAATAATAGTTTTATATATTTCAGTTTAACGTTTTTTGAAAAGAGTTGGGACATCAAGAGTCTCTGCAATGCATAATAGCACGCATTTCCAGAATTGAGCCTATGTTTAATTTCTTTGTGCATCTCATTCCTATATGTGATTATTGTTCCTAGGTATTTGAATTCAGCCACTTCCTCAAAATTTCCCTCATTTGCCATTAGCTGTCAATTTCCATTATATAATGAATTTCTACGTGTGACCATATATTTAGTTTTATTGATATTTACTTCCAATCCTAATTTCTTAGTGTTACTCAACAGTGTGTGCGTATTGTCCTTTAGTATCTCCTCGCTATCGGCCAACAATACTACATCATCAGCATAAACTAACAGCTTATTAATACCATTGAGTTGTAAGCCTTCCTCATTCTCTAAAGATTTAATGGCATGCTCTAGTACAAAATTAAATAGTAGAGGAGATAGTGCATCTCCTTGCTTCAACCCATTCTGGATTTCAAAAGTGTCCGAAAACTATTTGCCTACACGCACCCTACTCTTTGTGCCATTTAGGCACATTCGTATAGGCCTAAGTCTAACTTTTTAGGAATTTCGAACTCCAGCAGGATACTATATGACTTCTCCCACTTAATTGAATCATATGCTTTTTTGAAGTCTACGAATAGTTGATGTACAGTACCATTATATTCCCATTTCTTTTCTAAAATCGGCACAATTTGTTTAAACTGTTTAAAATAAGTAAGTACCGTAACTGAATTCCTAACTAATCAAGGTACAATATGCACATGTAGCTATTCCTAAACCATTTAAACTGTGATGTAGGTGAACTTTCTTTTTGCTGTACTGGAAAATTAGGTTTTTTGAGTTGTGACGTTATTCTTGCCGAGGTGCCATATGTATAGGATTCAGATTCTGTACTCAAAGAAACATTTGTATATGTTAGGAAATTAAATCCGAACCCCTGGAAAACCAATCAGGCCTGCTAACCATTACATCCCCAAGCGATTATTTAAACTTACAGAATGCAACATATACGGAGAAGTATAGTTTTGATAAAATTGCATTAAATGACAATAGTATATGTTTGATAACAATTTAATATTTTTCAATTACCAACTTCCATTAATTTCTTTAAAAAAGCTAAATGTTTCGTAAGTGGGTCTATATGTACGATAAGTTATTATTTTACAATGCAACGAGTTTTTAATCAATAAGGAAACCATAAAACTTTTTTTATTCAATGCCACCACGTTATTATTTCGACATTCTGGTGTTCTCTCCTGACGTGGCGTTATTGTAATTCATTTCTAAAGTTGGGACGCCTGGAAGTCAGAGTTACGTGGCCCTGATGATGTATGATAGGTGATGATGATGATGATAGTGATGCGCGAGGAGAGGCCTTAATCCTAAACTTAATGAATATGTTAACTATGATAATGATGGCCAGATGATGTTCGAGTACCGTTTGGGTCTTAAATGTTCCTGACATTTGTATTATAGATGTGGAAAAACGTAGAAAAAATCATCACCTTGTCCCGACCGGGGATAGAACCCGCGCCCGCTACGTGACAAGGAAGCACGCTACCTCGAGACCTCAGTGGTGGACTCATTCTTGAAATATCGTATTTTAAATATAACTTTCGTGCTGTCTTATGCAATGACACTAGCATTCTGCCAATCTTAGTTAACGGGATCGTATCAGTTTAGTGTGCGTGCGTGTGTGTGCGCGTGCATGTGTCAATGTGTCCTCGCTTTCTATAGACGACCTTCCATGAACATTGTTTTATAAATTCCAATGGGGAGAATATTAAGCCCTGAAGAATGAAGATGGATATAAAGAAAAAATATAAGACTGAAATGATGATTAACGATAAAGTGGGTTATGGCGACGAAATTTAACCCAGCATTTGTCTTGTTGATTAAAGAAAATCACGAAAGAATTCCAGTCAGTTTGACAGCTCTCACTATTTGAAAATGGGATTTGCGAATACAAGAATTGAACAGTAAAGTCTGAATCAACTCGCTAGGTAACTTGAGATAGAGTAGGGGAACTAATCGATAATGTTTGAAGCACAACAATTATCATGGAATAACTTACATCTAAAACTCATCAACAACAAGGATCTCATTATAGGTCGAATTGGTCCTTCCATCTCTTCAATGGTCTTCCCAACACTCTTCTCCCTTTTGGTTTATAATTATACATTCTTCTAAATCAAAACTTAAATTTGTAGATAATCGTAAATTTATTATGTTCACTGTTGTAGTATCTGGATAACATTATCCATTGCCTTATACTAAGCGATCATATTTGATCCCCAGTTAGGACAAGTTTTTATATATATTTTTTTATTCACTTAGTAAAACATTGAAATAAATATCTGACAGGTGCTGTCGTCCTCTGTCCTCAACTAGGTTAATTTTATTTTAACTTTTAAGGACTGTAGACCTTTCGGAAACCGGCTTATATCATCAGCAGAAGGATATATACTAACTGCTGCTGTTGTTTTGCGACGCGTTTGGTTTTCAAAATCAAGTTTCATCTTGTGCATTCTATTTGGTACTTTAGAGTACCAAACAGTAACTTTAGAACACCTAATAGAATGAAACATGATTTTGAAAGGCCACCATAGTGTTAACTACTTGAACTCCAAATAGAATGCAGAATATGACATTCGATTTTGAAAGCTCTTTATAGTTTTAACCACTTAAGTTTAATTTAGTTGCTATATCAGCTACTTATTTTAATATTTTAACATTATATTGCATAACCTCATCAGTGTTTTACAATGAATTTTAGAAGTATTGATCATCACCATCTTCTTCACGGTATAGGCTTCATGGCATGTTCCGGTTCAATACTCCATCGCTTTCTTGGTCTACCAGGATCTCTTCTCCCTCGTGGTTTGTACATCCAAGCCTGCTTTGGAAGTCTGTTATTATCCATTCGTTGCAGTGTTCAGTCCATCGCTTCTTGTAATTATATATTTGATGTCTAATTGGTATTAGCCTACTCCTAACTCTTCTCTTATAGTTTCGTTCCTTATATGATCTCGTCTTGTACATCCCTTAACTGCTCGTAAAAATTTAATTTCTGTCGATTGGATATTCTTAACTTCTTTCTGTCTCAGGACCCAGTTCTCACTGCCGTATAATAGAGTAGGAACTGCCATAATCTTGTAAAATTTCAACTGTGTTTCCTTTCTCGTTTTATTTCCAAGTGTTCTCCTAATTGTGGCACACATAAATTGGTATCTGGAAAGTTTTGTTTGAAGGTCTTTGTCGTAATCGTAAGATATTTTGTTTCCCAGATAATTAAAGTGTGATACTTGTTTAATAAAACATTATATACTACAATTTTTTATCTTACAGGATCATTTCCTCTGAAAGCGATTATCTCAGTTTTATATGTTGAAATCTTGCAATTATATCGATTGTAAGACAAATATCAGGAAACTTTAAGGTATAAATAGGTACTCATATTATATTCGTCTTTCTTAGCATGAACAGCACTTATTATTTTAACCCTTAAATAGGCAAAACAGTAATTTATTGTATCAATTATTTGAATGTGGCGGACCGTACTGAAAACGAAATCGTGCATAACATTTATTATTAGGTATATTGTGTAATTCCACATATATCAGTCATTTATTATCGTTAGCTTTCTTCTCTTTTATTAAAACTATTAGATAAATTAAAACAATTGATGTATCCTACAGGATACATTGCGAATTTAAGGGTTAACTATTCATATTGTCTCGGAAGTGGTCCTGGCATGGATTGATATATAACTTATTTGAGGAGATACTTCATGTAGGCCTACTTGTGTTGTCAGAAAAAGAAAACTGTGATCCAGAGTTAAAAATCCTCTCCCAGTCAGTACTGTATACCTCCATGTAAGGCTAGGAAGCGTT
The DNA here is from genome assembly GCA_030220185.1 of Diploptera punctata. Taxonomy (NCBI): domain Eukaryota; kingdom Metazoa; phylum Arthropoda; class Insecta; order Blattodea; family Blaberidae; genus Diploptera; species Diploptera punctata. The sequence goes on along the minus strand of JASPKZ010004220.1, from coordinate 1,383,057 downwards.
GAGCATGTAAACTTACAAAGGGTAAACTTGAATTAGGGAAAAGAGAGAGAGAGAGAGAGAGAGAGAGAGAGAGAGAGAGAGAGACAGACAGAGACAGAGAGAGAGAGAGAGAGAGAGAGAGAGAGAGAGAAAGACAGAGAGAGAGAAAGACAGAGAGAGAAAGAGAGAAAGAGAAAGAGAGAGAGAGAAAGAAAGAGAGAAAAAGAAAGAGAAAGATAGAGAGAGAGAGAGAGAGAGGTGGTATAATTCAGTAGCATCCACCATTTACAGTTTATAAATACCTTAGACTAACTCACTTGCACTATCGAACCCGTAGGTTCATAGCTGAGCGGAAATAAGCTCTCTATATATCCCTATCCCGAGCTAATGTTTTCCAATCATCCCCTGTATAATATACGTTCCTGAAATCATAGTTAATGTTATTCTCCCACCTCATTCTTGATCTACCAACTGGGCGTTTTCCCTCTGGTTATCCTACAAGAAGCTTCCATGGATGCCTTTCATTCCCCATTCGTACCACGTGTCCTTCCCATCGCAGTCTACGAGACTTAACTGTTATTATATCTGGTTTCTGTAAAGACCATGTATTTCATTGTGTAAGTCTTCTCCATTCACCTGTCTCTTCATCTCTCTTTGGTCCAAAATGTTTCCTAATAACTTTATTCTCAAATACTTATAATCTCCTTTCCTCCCTTAAAGTAAGAGTCCATGTTTCGCATCCACATAATATAGGCCTAACTGGTAGAATAATAGTTTTATACATTTTCAGTTTAACGTTTTTTGAAAGGAATTGGGACGTCGAGAGTCTCTGTAATGCATAATAGAATGCATTTCCAGAATTGAGCCTATGTTTAATTTCTTTCTGCATCTCATTCCTATTTGTGATCATTGTTCCTAGGTATTTGAATTCAGCCACTTCCTCAAAATTTCCCTCATTTGTCATTAGCTGTCCATTTCCATTATATAATGTATGTCTACGTGTGACCATATATTTAGTTTTATTGATAACGTCACTAATTAGACAAGAGAGTTGATTTTATTCTAAAACAGTCCGATTTGCGTAAATAATTGTATTGACGTAAGGGGTCAGTATACTCCTGAACTTTGGAGAAAGCTGAGTATCCGTGTTCCTCGATAGGTTCCACTATTTACAAAGCGCCAGTAACACCATTTGTTCTGTGTAGAGAAATTAGCGTAAGAGCATGTCATCGTAAGGTATAGACGGTCTCTTTGTATGAAGTAGATTACCTTTGCGACCAAGACTATAGATTTGTGTACACAAACATCTGAAACTCGGCCTCAAGCCTTCTCAGACTTCAGAGAACACTATCTCAAATGCATTACTCCGTAAACATGGATAGTCTTGTGTTTTTGACCGGAAACTTGAGCCTTAGCACGGGTTGTAAGTAAAGGAATATACAGAAGCCAACCATTGTCTCCAATGCCAACACAGGAAGTCTTGCTCTTATTACTTAAGCGTAAAGTAGGTTTTCCTTGTCATCTAAGAGTGACCATTATGTGTAGAAGCTGCTAAGATTTATTTGAGGAAGCTCTTTGTAATTATTGTGGTCTGTCGTCGAGAATAATTTCAACCTTCCTCCAACCATTCAACTTCTCCCCTTAGGGTTGAAATGTGGTCATGCGAAAGGAGAAATAAGGGGGTGAGATGTTGAAATGGAGGTTGTTAAGTTGACCGTAACTGTCGTGTATACATTGAATATGATCTAATTGCTATGTTTATGATAGTTTTGACATTAACAAGAGGGTTGGGCTTTATCGTATAATGAAATGGGCAAGTCATAAGACACAGGCTAAAAGAATAAGGCGTGCACAAATTTATTCTTGCAGCTTTCAAGATTATAATATATCCCAATAGAGCCAAAAATTAATTTAATACTGTATTTTTAAAGTGATGGATAGAATAAAGTAAACTGAGGTACATGTTCAGGAAATGAATCTGACAGAATACCAAAAAACATTCTAGATTTTAAGGCAGAAGGCAGAAAAAGTATCGGTAGGCAAAGAAGAGAGGATCTAAATTTTGAATTGAAATCTATGAAACCGGAACGAGCCTTAAGGACTTAACAGGTGAAACACAGATGATGATAAGTCAAAAATTAACTGAATTTAGATTTGCATATGTTCTGAAGAAAATCTTTATACCCTATATAAAAATGAGTATGAGTCTGTCTGTTTGTCTGTTTGTCTGTCTGTCTGTCTGTCCTTTATGGACCCAAAAACTACTTGACCGATTTAAATGGTTTTTTTTCCATTATATAGAGAAATTTTCTGGGACATTTAATGTAGGGTCATATAACATCTTACCTTACGTACTATATAGCCGGAAGCTAAAAAAAGAAGACAAAAGGGCTCGGTGGATTAAAAAGTAGCTTTTGGACTCATAAATAGCTTATGCTGCCTAAACCATAACAAATACACCACATTAATGTACTTACTTACTTACTCACTGGCACTATCGAACCCGTAGGTTCATGGCCGCGCGGACATAAGCTCTCCATACATCCCTATCTTGAACTAATGCTTTCCAATCATTCCGTGTATAATCTACTTCCCTCAAATCATAGTTAATGTTATTCTCCCACCTCATTCTTGGTCTACCAGCAGGGCGTTTTCCCTCTGGCTTTCCTACAAGAAGCGTCCATGCAAGTCTTTCATTCCCATACGTGCAACATGTCCTGCCCATCGCAGTCTACGAGACTTAACTGTTCTTATTATATCTGGCTTCCTATAAAGACCATGTAGTTCATTGTTATGTAGTCTTCTCCATTCACCTGTCTGTTCATCTCTCTTTGGTCCAAAAATTTTCCTAAGTACTTTATTCTCAAATACTTGTAATCTCCTTTCCTCCCTTAAAGTAAGAGTCCATGTTTCGCACCCATATAATATAACTGGTAGAATAATAGTTTTATATATTTTCAGTTTAACATTTTTTGAAAGGAGTTGGGACATCAAGAGTCTCTGCAATGCATAATAGCACGCATTTCCAGAATTGAGCCTATGTTTAATTTCTTTGTGCATCTCATTCCTATTTGTGATTATTGTTCCTAGGTATTTGAATTCAGCCACTTCCTCAAAATTTCCCTCATGTGTCATTAGCTGTCCATTTCCATTATATAATGAATTTCTACGTGTGACCATATATTTAGTTTTATTGATATTTACTTCCAGTCCTAATTTCTTAGTGTTACTCAGTAGTGTGTGCGTGTTGTCCTTTAGTATCTCCTCGCTATCGGCCAATAATACTACATCATCAGCATAAACTAACAGCTTATTAATACCATTGAGTTGTAAGCCTTCTTCATCCTCTAAAACATTGGAGGGCATGATCTAGTACAAAATTAAATAGTAGAGGAAATAGTGCATCTCCTTGCTTCAGCCCATTGTGGATTTCAAAAGTGTCCGAAAACTGTTTGTCTACACGCACCTTAATCTTTGTGCCATTTAAGACACATTCGTATAGGCCTAAGTCTAACTAACTTTTTAGGAATTCCGAACTCTAGCAGGATACTATAGCCTATGACTTCTCCCTCTTAATTGAATCGTATGCCTTTTTTGAAGTCTACGTATAGTTGATGTACAGTACCATTATATTCTCATTTATCTTCTAAAATCTGTCTTATACTAAAAATCTGATCTGTTGTGGACATTTTTCTTCTAAATGCACATTGATGATCTCCTAGAATGTCATCAATATAGGGAGTAAGTCTACTGACTAATATATTTGTTAGACTTTTGTACGAAGTTGAAAGTAATGAGATGGCCCTGTAGTTGTTGCGATCAGTTTTATCTCCTTTCTTATAAATTGGTACGATAATTGATTCTTTCCGCCCATCTGGAAGAGCTTACATTAATGTTCACAAAATTTAATATCTGAAATATTCTATAAAACATGTCCGTAACAGCACATGTTTAATTTACCTTTTATGGAAAACTCACAATAACCATTTTTGTCTTTCAGCTCATTCATCAAGTATATCGATATTAGTAGATTCCCGGGCAACGTCAGGTAATCAACACGGAATATCTAAAAACAATTACGATATAAATTAATAATTATTTTTCTGTTTACTTATTCAACTGAGCATAAAAAGACATTTAATTTATTCAGGCATTGTACTGCACGCCAGGTATTATCTAGTTATTATTAAAATGTATGTATTTATGTAATTATTTTACTGTATACACATGACAAAACACACAGTAGGGAGGCCAAGAATGAGGTGGGAGAATGACATTTACCATGATTTGAGGGAGGTAAATTATACACCAGGTAATTGGAAAACATTAGCTCAAAAGAGGGACGTATGGGAAGCTTATGTCCGCGCGGCCATGAATCTACGAGTGCGATTGTGTCAATGAGTTAGTTATAGGTTATATACATTTCGAAAACAAAATTATGAAATAGGCCCCATGTAAAAAAAATCTCTACTCATGTCCGGGACAATATCAGGTCGAGTAATGAGAAGAAAACAAACCCCTATTATTGAAGGGTCCCGGCTGTTGAAGCCTTCCACAAAATCATAGGGGCAGATAAAATTAAATGGAACGGAATTTATGATATGAACATGGAGAAGTGGTACAATAACTTTTTGATAGAAGAATAGGGGAGAAAGGCCGAGCAAACGTGGCCTGGCTTCGATTTGTACAGCAAGAAACTCATATATATTGATCGAGACGTGAAATCTGGACTCCGAAATGAATGACTAGTGTACAACCACTTGAGTCACGGAGACGCCTCTAAACTATGTAAAGGAGTAAACATTCTTGCTATGGCATAGTTCATTTCTTTGTATCGCTTATCTTTGTATCCAGCTTATTTTGTACTCTAATAGCTATAATACCAGAAGGATCCGACATGTTGACCTGTGAATTCCGCTGACAGTAAACTTCAATAGATACCCTGCTACACTAGTCTAATTACACACTACTATAGGCCTATGTTTTTTTATTCAATGCCACCATTTCGACATTTCTGGTATTCTCACCTGGCATTGGCATACTGTAACCCACTTCTGAGGTTCGGGTGCCTGGAAGGTGTGATTACGCTACCCCAATGATATGATGGGTGATGACGATGGGTAATGATGCGCCAAGAGAGGTCTTAATCCTAAACTTAATCTAATAAGATGAATATGAAAATGATGATAATGATGGTCAGATGATGTACTGGGACCGTTTGGGCCTTAAAGTATCCTAACATTTGTCTTACAGGTGAGGAAAAACCCCGAAAAAACCTCACCCAGGAAACTTGTCCCGACAGGGGATCGTACCCGCTACCTTGAGACTACAGCGGTGGATACACTACTATATAGTAGCACCTACATTCCTTAATAAAAAAAATTAATACACATTTAAATAAACTTTGCTTTATCTATATTGACATAACTCCCATAGGTTTTAAATGTACTCTAGCTTATTACTTCTTCTTCTTCTACGACAAGGTTTAGGCTATGCAGCCTGTTCCGGCGAAGTTAAAAGTGGAGTCCATCTTCTACGTGGTCAGCCAACATCTCTTGTTCCTCTGGGATTATACAGG